>BGPR01000010.1:5365477-5457199 GCA_013235015.1 Araneus ventricosus | reverse complement strand
AGTGTTTATAGTCTTCTACGCCGATGCGCGCGAGACAAAAATAACACATCGCAGGCACCGACGAGATTCGAACTCGTGATCTCCTGTTTACTAGACAGGCGCTTTAACCAACTAAGCCACGGCGCCCTTACGATGTTGATGTTCCGTACCTTAATTGACAAAGTCGATGTGCGTATAGTTTATTGTATGAAATTTAAATGGATTTTTTTATTTCCGACTAAGAAGGTTTAATGGGCACACATATAAAGATATAATCTTCAAGAAGTACCTTAGTTTGTAAAGCAGATGTGCGTATAGTTTATTGCATGAAATTTAGAGCGGTTAGAAATTTCCGTCTAAGAAAGTTTGATGGGTATACATATGAAGAAATAAATCTACGGCAAAAATCATTAATGGCACTGATTATTTGATTAATTTTGTAGTTATGGGCTCAGTTTGGGCATTGATGACAAAAACTCATCCTATAAAAGTTTATCTCACAATTCGCCTCTCTTTTAAAATGCATCTCCGTTAACTCAAAACAGTTATTTTTAAATCTTAGTTCAAATACAAATATATATTACTTTTATATTACGCAACTGCTATATTTAAATTCTTTTAGATTTTTTTTACTTATTTATATATATTACTTGTTTTTTAGACAATTAGTTTATTAAAAAATACTTCATACCACTAGGCGTTTCCAGTTCTAAGCAAGCTGCACAATTTCCTTTCAAAACGTTATTTAAATGAATTTTTTATATTAAATATCAAATTAATGTTGCAAGATGTTAACAATCTTCTTTGTCGAGGCTTTTCGAATAAATGTGTATGTTCCTATAACATAATACTCCAAGTTTACAATTCAAACGATGTGATGAAATAAATCTACGATTACAACAAAACATGCTTGACCTTTCATTAAAGTGGAAAATCCGATCCGAGTTATGGATTTAACTTTCTGCTAAGTAGGCAATTCTGTCTCCTCTGCGTTGAATGAGTGTTTATGGTGACTCTCTGGGCCGGCCCTCTTTTCTCTCAAGTTTCACACCAAACCAACTCGAGAAAGCTTGATTACGAACTTCAGATTACCACGCAGCAACCTCACATCCACTGCGAATTTCCTATAGATTCAGATATTGAAGACGAAACCAGGCTACCGCAGTAGGGATGGCGGTTATTGCGAAAATAACCGGTTTTCGGTTATTCAGGTTTTTTCATCTCCTGTTTAACCTGGCGTTTATAACCGCTCAAAATAACCGGTTTTCGATTTTTTTTACAAAAAAAAAAAAAAAAACAAGCAAACAAACGCCGTTTGTAAAGAAAAATTTTTATTAACTTTATTTTTACAGGAAATCAATCCATTGGCCAATATTTATCTGTTCATAACGGTTGTCGTTGATTGGCTTAAGATGATGAAATTCAAAGTTTCATAACTTGGTAAATTTTAGTCTACTCGAACCTAAAATCGAGCCTATCTGCCAATCCGGTACTTTGCCCGGTTTTTGGATTTAAAAAAAATAACCGGTTATAACCGGGACAAAAAATAACAAAAAAAACAGTTAACCGAAACAAAAAAACTGTTTTTTTGTTAAACCTGGTAGGTTTTTCCCCATCCCTATACCGCAATCCTTCATTCTTTGTGGGTTAAGAGTATTTTGACATATTGAGTTCTGAAAGTAAATTGCAATAACTTAGAGCTTAAAAACAATTAACTAGAAAAAGTAAATTAAATTTAAAATAAATTTAACAAAACTTTAAACAGAAACAACAAAATTGAAACCATAGAATTTAGACAATAAAAATTATACAATGTGAAGTAGCGCGCAATTGAAGCTGCATACTAAAAACAAAAAACAATGTATCAAAATCATTCGAAGAAAGCAAAGAACCAATAAATACTCTGAGAGAATCGAATTAAACAAACAAGGAATCCATTCTAGTCCATTTTATCAAGGGCTAAGGATTATATTCGAAATGGATTCAAAATATTTGGGAAATTTTTCTGTAAGAAGCTTGCATTACGTCAAATATAGCTTCTTTTAACCCGAAATTTCCACCAAGATAAAGGATCAGTACCATCTGAAAGCATTATTTTAAAATAAAAAGGAAAAACCAAAACCCCTGAAACATAAAAAGCATGTAAAGTTGATTTAAAATATCTTTAGCCTTTCGGCTGAATGAAAGCCATCATAAAAACAAACATACCCTATGCTTAGAAGAGAGAAAAAATGTCCCCACTCCATTACAAACTAAAGTTAATTTCCCGCCCAAACGAGCAATCACCCCCTTCCTTTTAAGGAAAACTAGAACCATGGCGCCATCTGTATTCGAAAGACAAAACAAAAGGAGGAGAAGACAGGAAGGATGGGAAATCAAACCATTTAGACAAATTAATAAAAAGAAAGCCATTAGTTTCCATCTAGGCCTCAATGAAAAGTGAAAGATTTTATTTATTTATTAGATTTTATATTCCAGACTGCTTTCAAGGATAAGATCGTTAATGCCGTGCATATTTAAGAAATGGTTATTATTGAGATTCTTTAAAAAAACGTTGGAAACCATTAGAAAATCACTTCTATTATTGCATATTTTAAATTCGGTAGCTTGACTAATTTTTAAAAAAAATTTTTTTTAAACGTTTCTCAAAACCTAGATTTTATATTGGAATGATAATCACAAGGAATTTTTTACACTTGAAATTAAATTCAGCTCTTTTTATCAAACAGGCCAATCAAAGTTTTTTGTTTAGAAATTTCAGTTTTAATATCTAAAAGGTACCTTTATTTATATGAGAGTTCGTTTTTTATTGGGTTTTAAGTTCTTTTGGATAGCAATTAATAATGAAATCTAAGTTGTCAAATTTAAAATAAGCAAATCATCTATGAATCTGTATTTTGTAAGGGTAGAATATTTCCTAATAATTTTATACTCAAAAGTGCAAGAAGACATTGGCAAGTGAACTGGAAATGTAACACCCATCAGATACCTGAAATCTGTTTATAATACTGAATACCATCAAAAAGGTAGTTTTCCTTAATACTAAGAGTACAGAATTTCCCAGATCAGTTTTTTCTTATAGTAGAGTCGATTAAAGCTTCATTGTTCATAAACAGACAAACTTCCATTAATTTATCATGGGCAGATTAGTGTGTAGGGAATTTTCAAGTCAGTATTTATATTGCAAATTTTGTTATTATTCACAGAGGTGCAAAACTTCAGCGTTATTGAGTTATCTTCCAATAGCAGCTGAATGTTATAATAATAATAATAATGAAGTTATCTTCTTTTTTAATTCCATCTAAAATAAATAATTTGGAAAGATGTTTTGATATAATAATATGGTAACATCCTATTCCTTATGTCCCCAGCAGGAATTTTATGAAATTTAATATTTGAAAAGATAAAGGAAAGTTTAAAGGACAGGTTTTAATTTTGAGTTTTTAGCAATTGGCGATTTAGTAAAAGAAAGCTGAATTTAATTTCAAGGTAAAGAAATCTTTGTCATTATCATTCCAATATATAAGTTTTGTTTAGAAACGTAATTTTTAGTCAACTAACAGATAAAATTATGCAATAATAGAATGATTTATCTAATGGCTCTGTTTTTTAAAGAATCTCAATAATACCATTTCCTTTTTAATAGCCACGGCATTAACGATCTTATCCTTGAAAGTAGTTGGAATATAAAAAGCTAATAAATAAATAAATAAAATCTTTCACTTTTTCATTTGAGCTGATGAAACTAATGGCTTTTCTTTTTTATTAATTTATCTAAATGGTAAGATTCCCATCCTTCTGTCTTCTCCTCACTTTTGTTTTGTCTTTTTCGAATACAGATGGCGCCATGGTTCTAGTTTTCCTTAAAAGAAGAAGGGGTGATTGCTCGTTGGGCGAGAGAATTAACGTTAGTTTGTAATGGAGTGGGGACATTTTTTCTCTCTTCTAAAGCAGATATATGTTTTGTTTTTTTATGATAAGGCTTTCATTCAGCCGAGGCTAAAAGATATTTTAAATCAATTATTAGCGTTTTTATGTTTGTGTTTGGTTTTTCCTTTTATTTTTAAAGTAATGTTTTCCAGATGGTACTGATGTTCTTTGTTTTGTGAATTTCAGGGTTAAAAGAGAGCTACTGTTGGCGTAATCAAGCATCTTACAGAAAATTTCCCAATACAGATCCATTTCAGTATAATCATGGCCCTTGATAAAATGGACTAGAATGGATTCCTTGTTTGTTTAATTCGATTCTCTCAGAGTATTTATTAGTTCTTTGCTTTCTTTGAATGATTTTGATACATTGAAATAACTTACATGAAGTAGCGTTTTATTAGGAATTTCTCACGGAAAACGTAACGAAATAGTGGTAAGATTTTAAAAGAACGTACTGGCTATACAACTAATATGTATATTCTTTTGGATATTCAAAGAAGCATAGTAAACAGAAAGAAATTTAATAAATAAGCATAATGAAAACTCAAAATGTTGTATAAACATAGGATAGCAAAGCATCGAAGAATGAATTTCGAAAATACGATGAACATTTTATAATCGGGGTGGGGGTGGGGGAAAACCCCTAGAAATCCTTTTTAAAGCGGGGTGTGTGGGGCCTTTCGTAATTCCGTTCTGTAAAGTTTTATTAATTTCAATTGTACGTACATATAGCAAAATGAAATGCATGGTGAAGATCGAATTGAAAAGGAAATAGAAAGAAATTTTAACTTGAGATATATAAGCACTAGTTGTCATAAGGAAAAAACACGTTGTTTAATACCAGCAAACAAAGCGGGGTCTGGGTGGCAAAAGTCGGAGGGAGGACAAAAAATTTATTGACACCTAAACATACCTGGGAGTAAAGTGATAGACAACAAAATTTTAAATTTTAGTTACAAAATTAACTAGCTTTCCCGGACACTACTGTTTTTTTATATATAATTCCTAGTTTTAGGCAGCTAAAATGAAATTAAAATTTAATGCTTCCACCAAAAAAAATGGGGGGGGGGGCACCTCCCGACTCACCGAAATTGCCGGCAAGAAGCTTGAAGTGTACCTTCTTGTTGTCCGTTGTAAAGAAAAATGCCTTCATGAAATATTACCTTTTGTACGAAATATAGAAAGTACTGTTATCGTGAATATACTCGATCTCTAAATTTTGACGGATCTTCACGTTTTAACAGGTTTAAGTCGTAGTAAACCCTTGCGGTGCAGATTTTATACAACCCAGACCCAGCGATTGGTCTTAGGGGAGATATCGAGACGAAGCAATTTACTACTCACAAAGGGAGAAATAAAATAGAGCATGTGGCTGCGGACGGGAAGAAACCGCAGGAAACTTCTTCAATGACTTTAGTCGTCCTTGAGAATCCTTACCCTGTTGTGGAATTTTAGAAAAGTATTCAAAATGATAGCGAAAGTTTGCAAAAACGACTGGTGCGTAGGGTAAGAAAGGGTTTTAGATACGGACAGAACGCAGATAAGAACACATCTGTTCTTATCTGCCGTATATAAAACCCTTTCCGTCGCTGATAAATTCCTCCGGTACTCACTAGTGTTATGTGAGTGGCCTCCCCTAGACTTGCTCGAATACTCCTTAACAAAGGTGTCCTTCCTGACTCCCCCCCCCCCCTCCTGCATAGTAATTGCGGACCTCCGGGAAGTCCGGAACGCATATAGGCATATTGTACTCGAGCAGAGCACCATTGTAACTTTGGAGGATTCTAATTGGACAAGCGAATCTGACGTCACTCTTCTGCACATCGCATCAACAGTGACGCACACGTATCCTGTTTAAAGTTCTTCTATATTCTTCTATCTATGAATACACTTCGGAAGCACCTTTAAAGTTGCTTCGAACGATTATTTCATCTTCAACGATTTTAACAACTTCGTTTACAAAAGAAGGGGGAAGATTGGAATTATGAATAGCCATGGCGTATTACACAAAGAACATTTCGCTATAGCTAGCTGAAACATGACTTGAATTGTATCTCCGACAGATATGAAGTTTAGGGATTCTTAGCAACAAAGGCTGTTATCCCCTAGTTTACGAAAAAAAAATATTCACCCCAAAATTCGTTTCAATCTGTTTAAAAATCAAGTAAAATTGCCATCAGGAGATGGACTAGAAAAATTAACGTTCCAATTCGGTCAAGAGAAAAAAAAAAAAAAAGGCCTAGAAAGGCCTCCATATTCTTTTTTTCCCAGCTAGTTGAAAGAATCAGTCAGAGCGTGGTCAAAGGTAAACAAAAAACAAAGCATAGTTACGTCAGATTCGCTTGTCCAATCAGAGCCCTCCAGAGTAACAATGGTGCTCTGCTCGAGTACAGTATGCCTATATGCGTCCGGAACGCCACATGTATTCAGATTACTTATTTTGTCCTGGTAGACCGCAGCAACACGAAAGGGGCAACAAGCGGGAGTAAAATGCGCCAAGTGGACGCCAAATACAAATATAGCGCGGGTTTTTTGCTTTGTTTTTGCATGATATTATGATGAAGAAAACCGAATATGCAATTTGAACACCTTTTCTTCATCCGATTGAAGCCAAAATTAGACACAAGACTACAATAAGGGTTAGAAGACCATATGCCAATTTTTATTTATTTCAGTCATTGCGTTTAGGAGTTATCGTATTCACATGCGAGTGAATATACAGAACGACAGATAGTCAACGCGTTGACGGCTTTGGTCTAAAATTTTATACAGATCTACATTTCTGATGATAAAATTGTGTACCAAATTTTATCCATCTAACTATTTAAGTTTTTGAGTTATCGTGTTCTCATGTACACGGACAGGCAGACAAACTTCCCATCAATGGATTTCTTCCAAAATTCGACAGAAATCTACAAATTTGGTGTAAACACGTCATGCCAAATTTTAACCATCCAGCCCAAACAGTTTTTGAGTTATCCTGTTCTCAGATAGATATAATTAGAAAAATGTGTTTTTCGGTCTCAGGGAGGTCTAAAACGTGGAAATTCATCAAACTCTCGAGTTAGAATTTTTTGATGATTACAGTGCTTTCTCTTTTTACACTTTATATACTAGAAAATAAAAAGAATATCTTCTCCTTCGAATGCTCACGAATCTACTACAGCTTCTACCTTTGTGGAGTCCAGTACTCTTGATCATTCTCTTCTGGCACCTGTTCAAAATACTATTTTCAAAGATGTAACTTTCAATATGGTCATCACTTCTTTATTTTAGACAAAATAACTTATCACAATACAGCAAAACTGGCAACCATTGAGCAAAACTTTAACTTAGTAAAATTACAAATAAATATCATTCATATGATTTTCATTAATATGATGATACAAATCTAAATTTGCTTTCTTTCCCCTTGTTTTTGTTTCAGAAAATGTATCAATCATGTTATGAGAAGCCAAATCAGACCGAACAGAAATTTTTCTGTATGACTCACAAATTTTCCATTTTTTTTAATCAAGGAGTTTTGTTTTTTAAATAATTTTTAATTCGCATTAACACAAGAAATGACAGTATGATAATTTATTAACAAAAACCGTTAAATATATTTGAAAAACTATTTTATTGTGGAGGAAAGTCGAGAGTGATTTATTTTCTTTGTGAAACATAACATTTCTTGTAAATTATATACTTTTCCGTTTCTAATTGCAGAATTCGCTTTTAACTTATTTTTTACTTTACATATCAAAATCATTCTCATACCGCATTCATACGCTTTTATTTAACTTGACTTAATTCATGCTGGCAAAGATTATCTTGAACTCATTTTTCACTCACTTCCTAGTCAAATAAAAAAAAAAAGTCAACACACACACATTATATAATTTAAAAAAATTGATAAAATGATTCTTGTCGTCCTCTCCCTAGAAAAATGATAAGACAAAGGGGAAGAAAATGACACATGTTCAATTCCACTTTCTACCTGAATCATTTCCATCTATTAACGCCATAATGCAAAAACGAAAAGAACTAGATAGATGAAATTTCGCATATGATTTTATTACTAGAATTGGAGAAGTGTCAAATTTAGATCCAAATCCGCAGTGGCGTAGCGACCGGGGTGCAAGGGGGTATAGATGCCCCGGCGCCACTGTTAAGGGACGCCATGAGGGCAAAACAATAGTGCGTTTATATCAATTTTAAAGTGAAATTTCAGGAAGGGGCGAAAAACAATGTCCTGCGCCGGGCGCCAACGCTTTCTCAACCAATAGTGACGTCTGGCAAAGCCCCGGGCGTCAATTACCCTCGCTACGCCAATGCAAATTCGTTAACGGGTTAATTCTCTGTCGATATATTTATATTCTTACGTATGTAACGCAATAACACAAAAACTAAACATAATAGATGGATGATTCTTAGTTTTTACACCCAAATTGTAGATCTGTGTACACTTTTGGACGAAATCCGCCAAAAGGTAGACTGTCTGTTGTCTGTTCGTGTGTGAGCGCGATAGCTCAAGAACACAAGTAAGATAAATGAGATCTGGTGTTTGGTCTTAACAATTGTAAATCTCTATCAAATTTTGGATTTAGTCGGTCAACAGGGAAAGGTCTATAATGCGTACTTTATTCTGAAGCTAAACACAAAACGTGTTCTTTTGAAGATGTTTATGAGAAAGTAGAGGAGTGAAAACTCTCTCCGGTTGTTTTATATTTCCTTTGTTAATACAATTCTGGATCTTACAATTAAACTTTTATTTAATTTTTCAGTTTTTTATTCGTTTTTAATCTCTGTCTACTATATTTTATGCCTTTTCTATTTACATTAACCTCATTCATGTCTGTAAGCATTGTTAGGGTATTTCTAAACTAAACTGTATTGACGGTTTTTTTTTTTTTAACTTTATAATATACTAGCTGATGCCCGCTACTTCGTCCGCCTAGTAACACATTATTGTTATCTTGTTGCTAGGGGTAAAATATTTTCATGTTTTTATAGTTTTAATGTAAAAAAACCCTGCGCATGTTCCAAAAAAAGCTGCAGACGATAAGAATAAAAACATTGTTAGAAATTGTGTTTGAAAACAATTTCAAAAATTCATTAAAATTAAGCAGAATGTTGCATGGAAATGAAATTGGCATCATTGAAAAGCTAATTTTTAAAAATTTAAGATGATGTTAAAATGGTTTTTGTGCGATAATAAGCTCCGAAGTTGTTGCGGTAAAACGTTAAAATTTAAGGTTTTAAATTAAAATTTTTAATTAATTAAAATTGGAATTAAAATTTCGAAAAATCCTTTCTTAGTGAGCACCTACTACCCAAGAAGCAACCACCTGTCAAATTTCAAGTTTATAGTCCCAGTGGTTTGGAAGACTCGTTGATGAGTCAGTGAGTAACTTCCTCTTTCGTGTTACTAATATAATAGCCCAGAACTGTCTCTGGGTAACGCTCTGACGTCACCAACAATAAAACTCCCGCCATAGCACTGCGAGACGTTAAACAGCATTATTTCATTGTTAGAGAACCTAAATTTTGGTAATTTTAAATTTAAAAGAGTAATTGCCGTTCTAATTTCAAATTTAATAGCTCTAAAATAGTGAAATAAAACTTTCTATCCATTGATATAAAATTTATCTAGCTATGATCAATAGTTCCCGAGAAATTTAAAATTATATTAATCACATATTTCAAATTAATTTCCGTTTTTTAAAAGAAAGTAGTAAATTACATCAGTGGTATATCATGCGCGTGATATAGTTTGGACGTCACGATGCATCTCATTAGTTATTGCATTCGTGATGATATAATTTGATAATATTTTTTGGCAACATTTTGACAAGCAGAGAAGTGCTTTGTTTTGATTAGAATTTCGAAAAAGAATTTCTTTTAAATTTTAACTTTTGACTTCAAGCTGAGAATTTCATGATTATTGAATTATAATAAAATTGTTAAACAGCGAAAAATACTTCACACGGAATGAGAGGTTTTTTGAATAAAGAAATATGTAAATAAAAAAAATATTTCCTGTCATAAAACATACGTTTATTTATTTGTTTTCAATCAATGTTAAACATTTCTCTCGCATATATATCTATTTAAACAAGTCAAATTTGACGAGAAACCTGTCGAATGAAGATGCAATTTGCACCCGTCATACCATGACTGGTGATTTTCTGTATATATAGATTGTTTAATTTTCTTCGGATTATCTATTAGATTATATTCTTTAAAATTAATAAGTTAGTTAATAACTATGAATATCAATAAGCAGGAAAAGCCTTTGTGTTTGACTTAGAATGTGACTATGGTGTCACACACATTGATTATTACAACAACTGTATAGCCGTTGCAAGTTTTCGCTTTCTCACCCTATCTGACATAAGCTGAGAGGGATGCTGAAGGACAGCATAACAATGCATTTGTAGACCATGTCCAATCTTCCAAGAACTTTCCAACTCAGTGGCGAATCCAGGGGAGGGGTTATCGGGCTGCAGCCCCCCTCCCCAGAGCTAAAACAAAATTATTAATTTAATTTAAAATCACTACAACTGTTTGTCCTTAATTTTCATTTAAAAAATAATAAATTCGTGGCAACATTGCTTTCTGGCTTGATAGGCTCGAAAATTTTCCTACTTTTCTAGTCATTCCACTTGTACTTATAGCGTTAACGCAGTCGAAAACATTTCTTTGTCTAGTTATTTCATTGTATTTTTTATTAAATTATCGAAAGTATTATAGTGTTCTTTATTATTCTTATTGTCAGGAGAGGAAAGTCCATAAAGTTAAAGTGTTTTGGTTTATATAAGCCATGAGGTTTGATATTCGTCACTACGATACAAAAGTTTTATGACCTCAGCCTCATCCCCCCAGACCCGAATCCTGGATTCGCCACTGTTCCAACTGGACGATAGTTGAACAGGTGAATACACTGAGGTGGATTGGAAGTTTCAAATTGACAGGTAAGGAAAGAATGTTCCCTGCATTGTATTCTTCTGTTATCCATTCTATTTCATCTGGCGCTTAACATGTTAACGAAAATCACACTCTTCGGTATTCACCTGGAATTATCCTAATTGCGAATGTGTCTATTAAGCTGCAAAAAAGAATGACGATGTCATCCTTTCTAAAGCACCGCTCATCCACCAACCTTTTACTACTTAATAGCTTAGAATAGAATTCTCTAAATAAAAATGTTTGAGGCCAAGATTTTATTGGGAAAAAAAGACCAGAACTGTGAAGTGGTCTTCGAAATCTGCTGCGGTTGTTCTTCGAATTCTTTTCATTCGTGGAAAAGCGACTTTCCTAAACCCTAGAACATCGACAATGGGATCGTCCAAAGTACTGTATCACGACAACCCTTCTATTCTAAAATGGCCTCCCTCAAGGATAATCTGTCAATGTTTAGCATTTCCCGAGGGAAGGGTTAGAAGGACCTGGTGCCACTTAGACACATGGTGCCACAGTGACATAGCGAGGATAGGTGACGCCCGGGTCATAATGCGATTTTTTCGCCCCCCCCCCCTCCCCCGATAACCATCAACGGCGCCAGAAGCATGATATTTTTTCGCCCCTTATCGTATTTGACTTTAAAAAGTGACATCAACGCATTAACGTTTTGTCGCCAGTGACGTAGCAAGAGTAAATGGCACCGGGGGAATGATATGATCCCCCCTCCCAATCGTCATCAGTGGTTTGGCCATTGTAAATGGCACTTCGGGCATGGTATCATTTTTAACCCCATCCCCATTTTTTTCTCTAAAAAATGGCATAAACGTAGTAATATTTTGACTCTATGGCACACCCTAACACTGGGGGGCACGACGGGGCATCTATAGCCCCTCTTTCCCCGGTCTCTGCGCCACTATGGTGCCATTCAGCAGTGATTGTATGTGGCCAAGGTCACCATCTAGCTATGATAGAATTGTTTTCAGAAGGAAAAGAGCAACAGATGATTATCAAAGATAACTGAAATAACACTCTTGTTCTCGTCTTTCACCGGGGAATCTATCCCATGTTAGAGCCTCAGCTTCATATTTAAGTATAAAATATAACTTTATTTTAGGTGATAGATGATTATGTGGTTCAAACCAGTAGCGTAGTCGCAGAATAAAGCAGCGCCTTTACTCTCTAAAAGCAGTGCCGGAACGCTCTAACCTGGGTAACTAAAATCGAGCTGTTTTAAGGACGTTTCCGCAGTTTTTTCATATTTATTTCTCGAAAAAAATGCAGTTCCGGCTCCTCTACACTTCTAGTTAAAAAGTGGATTAACGTCTGGATGACGCTTTTCGATCCGTTACCAATAGTACACAATAATTCCGATATTCTTTAACTTTTTTAAAAGGTGTTCTTTTTTAAATAAGTTCTTTTTACTAACAATTAATACGAGGATTATAATGCTAAGCATATTTTATGTACTCACATAGTTATTTGTTATTAAAAATTTTAAAAAGAAGATTCGATCCTCTAATCTGAAACATCGTTGCATGATAATGTTTTTGGCTTGATCGCCTGTCTTTATATTATCTTTAACACTTTACTCTTAATTACAGCAACGATAACGTGCGCACAAAATTGTATTTAATATCATCGCAACGCGCGATGAAAAGTACTGTTGCAAAATATACTTAGAATTATTTTTAAAATCTACTAATATTAGAGAAAAATATTGTAGCGAAATAAAATTAATATTACTGAATAGCTATTTTTTTTAATTTTAAAGTTGTGTAAAAATGGTCTCTGTGCGATATGCCCTGAAGTTATGGAAGAAAAACTTTAACATTTCAATTAATTTTTAATTAAAAATATAATTAAAATTTTGAAAAACCCATTCTTAATCCATCAATTTACTAAATCTTTATTTATCCAACTTTTTACTTTCTTTTTCCAACCTTTTGTTTTGAGAGATATACAACCGAACATTACGAATCTTTCACCATTTGATATACCTTTCGTTGTCATTTCGAGACGTCGCACAATGTTGTATTTCCGAAATCTAGAGGGACAAAAGTGAATTTCATTATCTGCCTACGCAGGACAAATTGCTGATTATTTACAAAGGAAATAAACCATATTACCTGTAACTAAGGTTTATATTCCAAAGAAACCACGCCGAACAATAGAAAAAAGGGTCGGACCTGCCGACTACTGCCTTCTGCCTATCAAGTACTCTAAGCTTCGTCGGAGTTTGCTAGATGAATAAGCTGTGTTTCTGTGTGCTAGTAGTGGTTGAGAATTGTTATTCTTTTTGTAGAAGTATCAAAGCTAGTTTACAATTTACTTTAATATGTGCTTTAATTTAATCATAAGCACCATAAGAATTGATCGTGGTTTTTTCCGTGAGAGAAAAACGTCTAAGTCAATTTTAACTTGAGTTTTCGTATATTAATAGCCTTTTTCCGCGACCAGCTGGTTCTCCCGTTTAAATTAGTTTTTATTTTTGTATTTTATATTAATTATAGCATTACCCGTCGCAGTTTCAGACACTATAACTCCGCAATAATGAAAAAAAAAAAAAACCACTGAATATTTTATTGTATTTGACAGATAGAAAATATTTAAAGACGTAAATTTTAAAATGCCAGCGATACAATTCTATATGATGCATCGCAGCTAACGAAACTTACAAACTGAGTTTCAAATAACTTTCACTCAATTCTTCCATCACTCATCGGTAGAATGATTAACGCTGAATATGGTCGCGAAAGACGAACATGCTGGAGGCTCGTGTGAACAAGTGGGTACAAAAAGTGAGGCGACAAAAAATTCATAGACATCTAAAAGACCCGGGAGTATAGGAGGTAGACAATAAAATTTAAAAATTAGTTAGTGTTCCCGAACACTATTACCTTTTCGTAATTCTTAGTTTCAGGCTGTAATTTCTAGTTTCCATTATCAAAGTTGATGAGTTATCACTCGAGAAAATTCAAGTTTGGCTGCAGTACTGTACTCTTAAACCTAACCAAAATTTTAATAAAAAAATTACCTATAATGCAGTATACAAAAATTTGAAAGCTTTTTCATGCCTCATAATTTTAAAATGGCAGGAAAGCATGAGATTAAATGCTTGAAGAAAGGACGAAAATCATTTCAGTCTACCTCACACACAGTAAAAACAAACAAACCTGAAATCAAATATCTGTTGCCACGCTTTATAAAAATATTACTTTGAAGCAGGTGCGATAAACTATTTCAGAAATGCAATGAATTCTAAAGTGAAAATTCTGCTTTGGAATTAATTTTCCAAGAAAAAATTTATACTATCACAACCGTAACAATTTCAAAAGCGCGTGAATAAAATATTTGCTGAAATAATGAGATGGTTTGAATTTTATTTACAACAATAAAAACATTATTACAATTCATGTTTTAAAACATTTTGAAACATTAATTAAAATTGAACAAAATGCCGCATGGAAATAAGATTGGTGTCATTGAAAAGCTAATTTTTATCTTTATGATGATGGAAAAATGGTTCTTTTTGCGATAATAGGATCCGAAGATATTCCTGAAAATCTTTAAAATTTAAAGTAATTTTTAAATAATTTAAATTCTAATTAAAATTTCGAAAAATACTTTCTTAGTGAGCACGTACTCCCCAAGAAGCAACCTCTTGCCGAATTTCAAGTTTCTAGTCCCAGTGGTTTGGGAGATTTCGTGATGAGTGAGTGATGTTATTTGCCTTTTATTTCTGACATAAGCTGAGGGGGATGCTGAAGCGCATAACAATGCTTTTGTAGACCATGTCCAATCTCCCCAGAACTTTTCAACTGGACAATAGTTGAACAGGTAAATACACTGGGGTGGGTTGGAAGTTTCAAATTGACAGGTAAGGAAAGAATGTTCCCTGCATTGTATTCTAATGTTATCCATTTCATTTCATCTGGCGCTTAACATGTTAACGAATATCACACTCTTCGTTATTTACCAGGAATTCTCCTCATTGTGAATGTGTCTATTAAGCTACAAAAAAAGAATGACGTTGTCATCCTTTCTAAAGCACCGCTCATCCACCAACCTTTTACTTCTTAATAGCTTAGAATAGAATTTGAGGTTAAGCTAATAGTTTGAGGTTAAGATTTTATTGCGAAAAAAAAGACCAGAACTTTGAAGTGGTCCTCGGTCTTAGAAATCTGCTGCGGTTGCTGTAGATAATATCACATTGTGCGTCGGTCGTCCTAAGAGAAATGATTGCCTAAAAGAAATAATCTGGTATCATTAATTAACAGCACATTTCACTCTGTTTTATCGATTTTCTTCCATCTGTGTGCGTTGTTTTAAGCACAATTTTTTTCAGAAAAACTAAAGAGATTTTTTTTTATTTCTTTCTAATCCAAATTTAGATCTGAGTATCTGATATATTCGACGTTGCTCGGTATAACGATATTTTCAAGTCAAGTCTTATAACGCTTTCAACGTAATAAAACAGTTTTTCGAAGCAGCCCCTTTCAATCATTTTCGTTCGTCCACTCCCATGCTGTCTGACCCCCTCGGGCCGCAGTTGAACCCCTCTCTTCTTTTTCTCTTCGTAGTTTGAACTACTTGGCAGGAATCTAGCAGTCTTGGGTACTCCATCCCCCCCCCCTCTCCATCATTTCTATGACGACAACAGAAGCTCTTTCATATCTTGGTTTTTATTGCCATGATCCGGAATACAATTCTCTTCTCTTAATTGTTTGAGGGACTGAGCGAAAAAACAACGCATAGTGTTCTTTTTTTTTCTCCTTAGGCCCTCTCCCTCCGGTAGGAAGTGGGCTCAACAATCTTGAAGGATTTTACACATTCATTAGAATCATTTAGAAATTGGAGAAATTAAATGAAACACCGCATAGAGAGAGAAATTAACGTTATTAGATTGTGGTGCAAATATATTGAAAGAGTTTCATGCTACGAAATAAAGATTCTGCCTTTCTGTTAATGTTTAAAGAAAACAATATCTTTTTTATCATAACTTTATTAGTGGTAAAAACACGGGAATGAAGGATTCGATAAAACAATAAATTGGTTTGAATTTAATTACAATAATAGAGAGCATTGTTACAAATTATGTTTGGAATGAGCTTCAAAATGTTTATTAAAATTGGAGGGGGGGGAAGAACATATGCCATTTAAATTCAGATCAGTAAAAAGAAAATTTTCTGCTCTTTAAGCGGGTATATAAATCATCTTCGTGCAATATATACTTCAGAAGTTATTGGTAAAAAAAAAAACTGTGAAAAACGCTGAAAACTGGTTTAATTTTTGATATTTAATTAAATATTTTTAAAAATAATAATTTCTGAAAGTTGAAAAAAGCACAATTGATCTAGAAATGGATTCCAGAATGACATAGGCAAATTTCATGTTGATACTATTCACCTTTTAGGAAGACTTCTTTTGGCAGATACACCGGTAAAGCACCTTTTTTCTCCTTAGTTTCTCTCCCTTCGATAGTAACCGGACTAAGTAACCTTCAAAGGCTTGACACACTCATAATGATAATTTAAGAGTTTTTAAAAATTAAACAAAGCATCTCATAGAAGGAGTAATTAACTAACGTTATTCGATTGCTGTGAAACCATATTAAACGAGGTATATGCTACGACACAAAACCGGAAGTAAAAAGTCTGCTTTGGAGTTAAAAATGTTCAAAGAAAACAATATTTTCATATAATAACTTTAACTGTGACAAATGTGCATTCATGAAGGCTTTGATGAAACAGTAAATTGGCTTGAATTTAATTTTATAAGAACAGAAGGTATTGTTAGAAAATGCGTCAAAAATAAAGTTTTAAACGTTAATTACAATCAGAGAAAAAACTTAATCACAATGGAATTTTTATTACTATTACCGCATGGAATTATATTATTATGGAATTATTACCGCAATTAAAAAATATACATTTTTGCTCTTTCAGATGGTGCATTTTTTTTTGTGATAAATATTTCAGAAGTTATAGGCAAAAAGGTCTAAAAATTAGGCTTAAAACGGCTAATTTTAGTTATTTAATTAAATATCTTAAGAATAAATTAATTATGAAAGTTGAAAATAGCACAGCTGACCTAGAAATGTACCCCAGAATGTCGTTTGCCAATTTTATGTCTCTACCCTTCACCGTTCAGGAGTTCATGTGATCGACAGACAGACTTTTTTTCTGCTTTATATTATAGATACAATGTGTTCATTTTTTCTTATCTATTTAAGAATATTTCAAAAGAATTAAAAAAACAAATACAAAATATAGCTTATTTATCTGCATATTTGACGCAGGCTATTTTTTAATTTTTTGAACATTTTTCAGTTTAAATAATTATTTTTATATTTTTCTTATACTGTCACGAAGATGCAAAGAATTGAATACGATTTAACAATAAATCATATTTATTAGCCCGAAGCGACTCGTAGCACAAGAGAACTTGCCCACAACTTGGGGGACTCCAGAAAGATCTAGCCAGAATTTTATAGAAAGATCTAGAATTGCCTAGAACATAAATAAAGAGTAAATAACAGTTTGGCATAAAAAGACCCGTCTTTGACCTAAACTACAGTCGCAGGGATTCGAACCGGGGAACAGAAGTTTTACAATCCAAGTCTCTACCAACTCAGCCACGGTGACCTCTGACATCGTCTCTTTGTGCAGCAATGTATGGTAAATCGAACTATCAGAAACTTTGCTTAAAAATTAAATTTTAGCTATCCTAGTTTTCTACATTATTTCAAGCTCACATTTTGGCGAAATCGCTATATCATTATTGTGTTTCGTATTAATATTTTATTATATCATTATTCGGTTATCGTGGTTCAAAAAATCAAATAAATCATTCGTACCTCATTAACTTTCGAAAATATTTTGATCCTGGTTCTGTCATGACATCTTTTAATTTACTCTTAGAATAATATTCTAATATAAGCAAAAATATAACAAAATAAATTAATTATATTTAGCGAAAATGTCTGAAATTCGAGAAGCATTTTTTATATGGCTTTCCTTTATTTGTTAAAATATCAGGAATTCATTATTTTCGGCGTTACAGTAATTTAATGAATTTGAAGAAAATTTCCCTTGTAACGCTAAGAGAAATGCCAAAGTCGCAGAAAAAAAAAAAAAAAGATTGAGAGAAATATAAATATTTTTTTTAAAGTATCTTTTTTCCCCTCTTGATAGTTTCCTGCAAATTAACAAATTATTTTACAGATTTTGTATAGCATGCCATTTGTTAGCTGTTGTGAGAAAAAAAGGTTGTTTAAATTAGGAAGTTCCTCTTGCTTTCTAAAATCTTGCACCTCCTCATCTTATTTAAGTTGGATCTAAATTTTGTTAATAATGAATCAAGCTAAAACCAATGACTCTGAAGAGTTCAGAATGTGGTTGACTTTGCACATATTACGTAGTCATAAAAAGCATGTAGCCATAAGTGATCCCCCTCCCCCCCGATCTCTCGTGAAGACATAAGGAGAAACTTGATTGACCAGATCACCACGAATAGCAATTCGGGGGCTGAGAGCCATGCAAAATAGACCCCATTGTGAGCTCTCATTCATTGAGCCCACCCATCAATGTTCGGTATGCTCATTCATTGGACTAGCATGAGGGTACGTCACAATAACCTTTATGTATCGCCCTGGAAGAAGGTGACCTCATTTGAAGCCGAGGTTACTCAAAGTGAACCTCCAGATATGAAAGGGAGCCCACCCCAATCCCAAGGGGTGGTCTTAAGATCAGTTATAATAATCGTGTAAACATGCCCTTTCTAAACCTGTTTGTCAGGGCTGGCCGGAGGGCGGTGCGAACATTACGACCGCACTAGGCCCCGCATATTCTAAAGGCCCCGCGCAGCTCACTCTTTTCGCAAATTAAAAATGCCTTCTAATTTTTTATTTTAATCCGAATATACATTCATTCGAATATAATCACACGATATGGGCACATTTCACGTCGACCAATCTAAGGCAATGTTGGGGGCTTTAAATCTGACGTACATAGCCAAAACAGAGTAAGAAAAGTAAAAATAATGTGTTACGGATTGAAACGTTGTAACGGCTGATAGTATATCTTACGTTTGGTGGGGAAATAAATAAAACATTCGCACATTTAAAGGGAAGACAAATGTTTAATATAATATATTCCTGAACATTACTAAATAATGTATTTCATTGTTGTAATCATACTACTAAAAATTTATCTTAATTTTTTATATTATTTTTGGACAATTTCGGGATATGATAGAGATGCCGGAAGAAAATAAATGTGTGGATCTGATAAATTTAAGAAAAACATAGAAAAAGAAAGAAAATTGATGAGAAAGGGAGGAACTCCCTTGGAAAATTTTTAAAAACATGAAATGTCCAACAAACAGACGAAACATATAATTAACAGTTATTGAAAAATCAAAATCGCGAAAATCAAACTACGCCGTATGACATCCGCGAAAACAATACTAATCATCATAAAGACAGCTTTCGTCTTAATGAAGAGAAAAGCCATTATAAGAAAACTGGAAAAAAAAGAAACATAATTATGTAGCAGAGAGAAACCAATAGACGATGGATTTTTTTGTCAGCATCGAATAATGAGCAAGATGAATTAGTCAAAGGATCGCAGCTTCAACGGGAACAATAAAGAGTTGAAAACGAAACGCCGATATCAATAATCCTAGTAATTGGTCTGAAATTATAACTGATAAATTTAGAACGGATATCATGTAAGATGGTGTGACAAAATGTACTGTTTTCCGATTGATAAAAATAGCAGAAGTTTTTCTAAAAATATTTAAGAAAATTAAAGAATGAGGAACCTCAAGAACGAAGATGGGATGTTTACTCTCTTGTGCCACTCTCAAATACCGTTTCTTTGTGCTTAACTTGACTTAATGATAGAGTTTCATTTATGTTCGCGATTAAAAAGTTATAAAATATTACAAGCTATATATAAATTGTTAGAATTTAAAAAGAAATTCAAAGTGGAAAACACTATGAGAGAGAACATGAAAAAATAACTAAAACCGAAACACACTGTGTAAAGTGTGTTGATGAACGAATACTGGCTTCAATTTTATATTTATCAGAGTATAATTTGACATTCAATGGAAGTAACGATGCTTTGTATAAACCATACAGCGGTTATTTCTTAGATCTCATAGAATCACTTGCAAGATTTCACCCAATCATGAAACAATATTTGGATCGTTGTGTGAAATCAGCATCGCGTTCCTGTTTATCTCATATAATACAAGACGAACTGATTTCTTCTTTGGATAAAAAAAGTTAGAAAGAAAATAATATATTTAAATAAAAAGCTAAATATTTCACAATTTTATTGGATTGCACTCCAGAGCCATCAAGAACAATTAGCTGTTATTTTAAGATATGTTAATGTTGTTGACTCTAAAAGTGATGTGAGTAGGTATACAAGAACGATTTATTTGCTTTTAAACGGTAGAAGACTCGACAGGAAAAGGGTTGTCAGTCAAAATTGAAAGCCTATGTGAAAAAAAGAGGAACTGCATTTGGGGAACTGTATACTAGACAGTGGTACTATAACTAGGATTACCTTACCTCCGTCCGTACTAATGTGCGGATCTTCAAAATGTCTGGGTTTATGCCAATGAATGTGACGAGAGAAAAATTTGGTTGCAAAAGAGAGCGTTTTTACAAAAGCCAACGTCATTCCGCCAATGAAAGAAAATTAATTGTTTAAATCCACTGTTAATGAAAAAGTGGACCTGCACCTGTTCAAACTGAAAATTAAAAGTTTTGGCAGTTTTGTTTTAATTCTGTTTTTCATTACTATAATTTTGAATTACCAAATATTAATAAAAATGTATATTCTTTGAATTCTGACGTCTTAATTTTTTTTTCTCTTCCACAAACTCTGTGCAAGTGTTATGAAAAGGAGTCGTTGGCAGGCAGCTTTTAGAATTTTATACTATACTTTGCCCCCACCCTCGACGTGTCTGGATTTCAGCCAAACAAACTATGGTATTTCTAACTACAACGGATCCACTATGAGAGGTTTTACATAAAGGTTTGCAAAAGCCCTTATCTTGCAAAGAATTCCAAACCACAGTATATACTCTGCATAAGTCTTAATTATAGTTTTGTTCTTAGAGACATTTCAAAACCTTCTTCTCTGTATATTCATTTTTTGTGACTTATGAGAGCACATATAATATTTTTGAAAGTTCTGTAATGTGCTAGGATATATTAAAAAAGCCTCTCATGTATCTTACTCCAAAGCCACTGTCAGAAACGACGTGGGAATGTCGCTTCAAAAGTGTGAAATCTGTGAGATCACATTCAAGTATCATAATTTTCTGTACCGTCGAATTTTCTTTATGAATATATTATTGACATAGAAAAAAATCACAAATCAAATTAATCAAAAGTAAACTTCATTTGAATTTTTATTAACTTTAATTATTTGGCACGATATACTAAATGAAGTAAATATTGCGAGCCAGATATTTCAAAATTCTAGTATAGATATCCGTACACAAATTCACATTTAAAAGTTCTTATAGAATTTTTTGAAAAGTATCGTGCATCGGGATTCATATCTTCATTTAATAACTGCAAAGGAAATAGTGGAAGAGTTAGTTAAAAGTAACAGTTGAATTAAAAATAAAAGACCTTGGTGAGAAAAAATGAACAGTTTTTATTTTAAGGAATTGATCAGTTATTTCATCTGTCAAAGAATATTTCCAAATTCAATATTTTCTAGTCATAATCTATAGTGACATTTTTTCTTTTAAGAAGAGAATGGAAATTTATCACGAATATGGGACATCATAGGAATTTTTATGTAATTAGAATGATATTCACTAACTGTCTGAAAACGTAGAGTTAAACTTGATTTTTCAGGACAGAAGGAATTGCACTGATTTATCTAATAAAATTAAAAATTTTCAAAATCGTTCATAAATCACATAATTTAATTATTTATCATTTTCACGTATCCCTTAAGTTCTCAATTAGTCAAATTGTGTGGTGTAATAAATAGCAAAATTCAATAAACTATCTTTTTTTTTGCTTTATGAAATTAGTTTGAAGGCCCCGCAAATCAACTTTGCACCAGGCCCCGCTTTTGTGCGGGCCGGCCCTGCTGTTTGTACTGATAATTCATTTATTTATGTCCTCAAAACAGAAAAAAAATTCTATTGTTTAGCAACGGATTCGGTAACCTCCGCGCTTTTGCGCATGCATTGGGCGGGTTTATTTTCATCAAAATAGAGGGAAAGTGAAGAATGGAAGGGTGATGTTTACATTTTACTGAGCGTGATCTAACAGAGAACTCCGGAAATGCGCTCATACGACTCATTGCCTGACACCCCTTTCCGGTGTAAAATCGTCCAAAAGTGGTAGTCTCGGAATCCGTTCCTGAACAGTGGTAACTGAATATATATATATAAAAACCCTATTGAAATTAAAAGTAGCAACGTTTAAAAACATACGTTGTTTTAAAAAATGCGGCACTCTTCTAGATTCTTGTAAAAATATTCCCATTTGATCCCCATGGTCTTTGGCAATGTATCGAAAGTAGTCGTTTAGTGGAACTGAATACTTATTCGATTAAACAAATTTATTATTAAAATTCTGATAATACATTATTTGTCATTGCGCCTATCTTTTCTGTTTAATCCATTTCTAATCAATAATAGAAAATAGACTAATTTTATTCAAATTTTCGTTAACACTGATTGAAAATTTCGGAGTTATAGGATGCCTCCTCTAATGTTAGTAGAAAATGTCTAACCTTTAATAAAAATTCAATTTCTATTAAATGTTTACCAAAAATTTTGCATTTATAAAAGAAAGAATACTTTGTTGTTAAGACAAAATGGAAAATTCAAATATTTCATAATTTTAATTATTGTTTAAATATATTTAGGGAAAAAAAACGAATTGTAACACGCACTTTTTCCTATTAGTAATGCCTACTTTACCGTTAGGACAGAACGGACCTTATTTTTTTTAAAATAAATTCTTTCAAAAAAACATTTCGGTGAGCAATTACTTTCCCTCCACTTCTTCGAAGCTGAAACAATGTGCACTGAAAATTTATTGCCTTGAATAAAAGACTGAAGGCATAAAATAATAATAAAGTTTCTCCAAATTTTATCTAATAAATATTTCAAGGAAGATTAATATAAATTTTAAGATGTGTATAGATAAGAAGAATAGACTTTCTTTACAGCAGAAGAAATCTAACCGGAAGTCCTGAAAACCAGTTTAGGGCCACCAATCATCAACAGCATGCTACCAGTCTTGAAAACCATTGGTCACTTAAATGGCGTGTACTCCGTATCGCTAGAGTGTTTAAGGTGTTTAAAAAATTATCCTTTCACAGCACTGCAACCGATAAAATGTTACCTCGCTTCTATTTCAAACTGAGAAAATGATTTGTTGGTTAAGGATGCGATTTTATCATCAAATTGGTTTGTCACCCACCCGCTCCGACACATACAATACCATCCTTGTATAATTTTATATAGGCATAGGGTTTTTATGAGGGTTGTTGATTTAGCACTTTTAATCGATTTTACCATTACAATAAGGAATTTTAGAAATATTAACTTTTAAATACCCCTGTATCTTCTAAACTATTGATACTACAAGAACAATGTAGGACTTTTTTTGTAGGGAATTTTATGTAGTTTAATTTTGGGGCGGGGAATTTTAGTATGCCGTTTAGGACACTACCCCCAACAACTGTGCCAAATTTCAAAACTAAACCATTTTTTTTCTATTCGTCGATTTTTGGCCTTCGTTGACTGGACTAAGTTGAACTATCGCTAGTTTGTTTTTCGGAAGACCAATAAGACTCAGGCTCACGGCCCGCATCTGGTCTTAATGATATCTTGTGCTTTCTCGATTAGTTTTGGAACCCAATGGAATTTTTCCTATGCAGATCCGCAATTCTTTCCATATTGTTACTAAATTTGTGGTGAAATTAATATTCAAATACGATAACGACTCAGTGATAGACAGCGGTAGCATCAATGTTTATAAACTTAAATAACTATGATGACATTCTTCGTGCCAAACGACTATCATTATTGACCAAGCGCGTGAAGCTTCCAAGGACTGCCCAGATCCTAGGGCAGGACGGATCGTGTCATTTTTAAAGTTTACATTTCCAACCAATTTTGATTGATAAAAAATAAATTTTTGAAAAGTATGCATAAATAGAATAGTCCTAATTTTATAAATATTTTACTGGAAAATAATTTAGCAGTAATGTTAAATGTGTAAATAAAGCTTTTCAGGACAAATATTTGTTTTTAAATAATAAGAATTAAAGAAAGGAAATCCTGATCACATTCACTGCTGACACAATGAATCAAGCAAATTGAATGAACAAGAGACTTTACCATTTATTTGTATGATAGACATGATTTGCTTCATTATTAAAAAGGTAATTTCGTGCATGTGATTACATCATGAAGTTGCTTTTCATTTAAAAAAAAATGTTGCCTTTCAGCTATTGTTATGAAAGCAAGTTAAATAACCTTTTCTATTATTGCACCAGTGATTAAAATATTAATAAGCAGATCCTGTGTTGAGAATAAAGATTTTAACTACTTCTCTAATTCTCATATTTTTTTAATGTTTTTAATAGAATATATTAACAAACGTTTCGTCTGAAACAGTTTTAATTTTGCAGTAATTGTTTGCTCAGGCTTTAGATCATCGTCTACTGTTTTGAAGTTCTGCTTTAAAAAATTAATCTTACAATATTAATTATATTCATTTTATAACTTTTAATTGTTTACAAAATCAAAACTGTTTTAAACCAAATATTTGTCTATTATATCCTATTAAAAACGTAGCGTTTGTAAATAAGTAATCCACCGAAGACTGTTCATTCGATACACCAAGAGAAATATTTCCATTCTGTTATTTAAGAATGCTTTAAAAGCCATGGAAGCCTTTTACTTTCATTTCTGCTAAATCACCAGATATATCATGGCATGGACTTCTACGCATGTCGAAAACTGAAAACATCATTGAACGATTGCAGACCTAAAACTATGGAAAGCTGTGCAAGAGGAGTGAGAAAAAACACACCTAACCTATGTTTTGTTATTTTTTAAAAACATATTACCAAAGAAAGATCTTTCAAAATTCATTATTCAGTTTGTTTGAATTTTTTATTCAAACTCCATGACATCTCATGAATAGTATTTTTTTAAATTCTTTAACAATAAATTTGACCGAATGTTCTTAATGAAATTTTCTGGCAAAAACACTTTTAAAATGTATCTCGAAACAGGATCAACGACAATAGTAAGCAGGTACGTCACTGATTTGTAGGAAGTTAAATGTAGTTTGTTGTTTAACGTTTTAAGTAAGCCAACTCATATCTGAAACGCATTCTGCGTTAAAAAAATTAATTAACAATTATATTCTCGCATTAATTGAAATATTTGTCATAGTTCCACAAAGCAAAACAAGTACTTAAGTCAAAATCATGCAGTTCCTAAGGTGAATTTCGAGTGGTTTGAATTAAAGTGACCAGACAGACAGATTAACCAAACCTGTCCCGATTTCAGAATAAGAAGAGAAGTGGGAAAGTATCCTGGATTTGAAATAACACTCCAAATTGCGACGTTCATATTTATCAATAAAAAGCTCATATTAAAAAGATTTACTAGATTTAGTTTTTTAAAAAGTAAGCTTATGAAGAATTTGCCATCCAATTTTGGTGACACTACGAGTGAACGGAGAACAATATAGGTGGGGATATATGACCAATGTAGGGAATGGTAGAAATATCTGGAAAAGATATTGGTACTTATTACTATTATTATTTTATTTTTTTCCTATTTTAAGAAAAGATTTTAATAATCCTTTATTACACAGTTTTTGTCTTTTTAAATTTTATGTATTTTGTTTTCGGATCTTGTCTCCATCCGCGTTTCAAGTTCTAAAGCTTGCTGGATTGAAGTTTAGGCAATCTGGTCACTTTCTTTGAGCTCTTAAACAGCGGTGGTTATGAAGAACATTCCGTTTTACGTTTAATCAAAGCATTTAAATCTAAAAGACGTAAAAGCAAACATTTTTGAGCTTGTCATTTAAGGCGTCCACTCTGTGGTTCAGAGATAAAAAACAATGGAGAGGTCAATCGTTCAGAGTGGAGCAGTATTTAATTGTTTGCAAATCAAGTACTAGTCATTGACTTAACCTTGAACGAGTGTGCTTTATGTTTGGCACATGCCCGGTAACGACACAAAAGTAAGAAAACATATTCGATGGTGATAAAGAAGAAGACGAATTTGGACCAATGAGGAATCAGGAATACCAAAAAAAAAAAAAAGACACGTGTCCCTTCAGACCATATGGCGAGACATTTCCTAGAAGTCGGTTTTTCTCAGAAAAAGTTTCCGAGGAAGATGACTTCTATTAATAGCTGCCTGCGGGTTTGTAAATAAAAACACTAGTGCTGTGTCTTCCGAATTGTTTGCTATTCAATTTTTATGTTTGGGTTTCGCGAATTTGACAAAAGAGAAAATCCGATGAATTGCAGTTTAAAATAATATTTTTGTTCCCAGGCTTTGTTATAAATATGCATTTTCTCCTTCGGTCTCTTATTCCATTTTTGTAGATTCGATTAGAGGAGAACTGAATAATGGCGAATGGCATTGTTTATTGTTCGGTATTTGTTATGGTTATTTCGGAAATTCAACAAAAGTGAAAGTGCTCGATGCTTTGAATTATTTTCTGATCATGATTTAAAGTTTTTTGCTCTTCGCTAGAAATAATAATAATAATAAAAGGTGCTCTTCCCCCCTCCCCCCGCGTGGATAAAAAAAAATCGAATCTGTTGTAACCCAGAATCCAATGACTATCAGAAGGTTTTTCATTGCAGATTATAGTGTGTGTAAAATGTTTAAGTAAAGAATCCATTTCAAAGAGATGCATACCGATTAAATGCATCCCTATTTCCACGCTTGCCGGCTCAAGGACAAAGTGACGGAATCCTTCCGCGTGCACAGAGATTGCTACCAGTACGCATGCGTATGGAGAATCGGATTAGAAAAATTAATTATACAATTTGAACGCCTTTTTTAACCGATTTAAACGAAATTTGGACACAGATCTATAATTAATGTTAGCGACCGTCATACTAATTTTTATTCATCTAAGCCAAAGGGTTTAAGAGATATAATTTTTACAAGTATGCGATTATACAGTCAGACAGACAGTTTAACCCTTCGACAGATTTGGTCCAAAATTTGATACGGACCTACATTCATGATGATAAAACTGTGTTCCAAATTTCATCCATCTAGCTATTCAAGTTTTTGAGTTATAGTGTTCACATGACCGCGGACAGACAGACAGACTTCCCGTCGACGGATTTTGTCCAAAATCTGATAAAAACCTACAACTTATATGTAAAATCACATACCAAATTTAATCCCTGTATCTCTAATAGTTTTCGAGTTATCGTGTTCACAGACACACAGAGAGATATAATTACAAAATTGTGTTTTTCGGACTCAGGGAGGTCTAAAACGTGGAGATTCGTCAAAATCTCGAGTTCGAATTTTTTGACGATTACAATACTTTCTCTTTGTATACTTCGTAAACGAGAAAGTAAAAAGATTTCAAAAGTTTTTGTCGCGGAATTCGTGAGCCTTGGCACTAGCACTCGAATCAGTTGTGATGAAACCATGTGTGAACGGATTCCGACTTTTAATTTAATTCCTTTTAGACATAATCTCAGAAAACTATTAATCTTAAGTGCTTAACATAGTTGTTTTAAATATAGCCTACATTTTGACCGGACATTCGTAGAGTATTCAAATGCAAAATTTCAAGGACTTTATTTCAATAGGTGAGAGGTAGCTGAGTATAATCGTAAATCATGTTACCCCTCTCCTGCCTAGACATCTAGGGTCCTGTGAATGACAGTCGCTACAATAGACCGAGTATTGAGGCCGGAGTCCTAGTAACCATCACCAGCCACTGCCCGACCCCTCCCGAAGGAGGTACGTACTATCACTGGAGGGGGTAACATAACGCCACCATCATTGTACCCCAGGAGAAGCGAGAACCCACTTACCTATCCGGTGGTTTCTCATCCACGTACTCGTGGTGCTCACCCTCCGGGCTGAGTATAACTGCAGTGTAATATGGAAGCAATTTTAGCATTAAATTTTGATACAACGCCAGTGGTGGCGATTTGGTTGAAAAAGTAGGGGGCAAAAAGCCAGTGGTGGCGATTTGGTTGAAAAAGTAGGGGGCAAAAAATTTATAGAAATCTAAAAGTACCCGGGAGTATTGGAGAAAGTAGACAATAAAATTTTAAAATTTAGCTACAAACTTTGCTAACTTTCCCGGATACTATTACTGTTTAATAAATCTTAATTTTTGGCAGCTAAAATGAAATTAAAATTTAATTTTTCCAGCAAAAAGTGGGGGGCAACTGCCCCCCGACTCGCCGCCACTGTACAACGATACATCAACAAAGATCTTTAAAATCTTATAAAAATGTCGAACAGAACGAATGCGAGACATTGTTCCTCCGCCTCCCCCTTGCTGATCACCATAAGCATTATAATTTTTTTTAATAATATAATTTAACAGAATAAAAACATTGAAAATTTATTTGATTAATAAATTGATTCCCAAAATTTCGTTCATATAAAAAAGCTCAGGTGATTTCATTCAAAGCTCAATTCACTCTCTTCCTTAAAGAATTGAACAGTTTTTCCTCAATGTTTCAATAACAGATTATTTTTCTGAAAAAATAAGAACTGTCTTTTTCTAAAATAAAAATAACCACCAGTAAATATCTAGGCTCTTTTTTTTTTTTATTTTGAAAAGGAAATGTAAAATGTTAATGCAAAAAAACAGAGCTCAGTAATTGTTTTAGTTCTACATTATATTATCCGTCTGCATAGTCCTTCGTCTATATATGTTAAAATATTTTCAAGATATTCACAACTTAGCACTCGTAATTCTCCTATATCTCCATCCTTAAATTACCCATTCCCCAAATACAAGGTGGTGGCAAAAATATCTAAAATTCGTCACAGAGGGAAACAAGTCTCTCTTTCCAAGCACGTCTTCAATTAACCAGAATGACTACTCACGCACGCCTTTGCTTTTTCATATGCGAATATGACCACAGAAAATATTATAATCACCCACTTCGAGAGTTTGACGGAACTCCACGTCTTTGACCATCCTGAAGCCGAACCCCTCCCACCATTTTGGAAATATACCTATGTATAGTTCCAACTATGCACCTTATGTGTATTTCCATCGCTGCCTTCGAAAGTTTGACGAAAGTCCACGTCTTTGACTATTCTAAGTCCGACCTCCTCCCGCCATTTTTGGAAATACACCTTATGTATTTTATTTCCTTAATTTACAATGAAGAAAATTATTCCATTCGCTTTGAAAATTAATGGTAAATTTTTCTCCATCGAATATAGCTTGCAAGTAGTGTTTTCGGCTGTTTAAAATAATGACTTCAATGAACATGGAAATTCACCAAAAAATGTTTATTTGCAAAACTGAAAGTATTACTGAAATGACAACTTTACACAGTCCATTATAATGAAAATGTTCAGTTTTTGCATTTGTTTTCCAAAATTTCGGCAAAACAGTTTAGAAATAGAAGGTAAAATGCATTAATACTCAGGTAAGTTAATAAGAGATACTCTTCAGTTTCAATTCTACATTACAACACTTGTCGTTAAGGCAAACACTGAAAACAAACAAAATAAATAAGCTATTTATTGAGTCAGCATATGCTTTGGCGCATACACATTAAAAACAATTCAGAATAACAGATTGAATTCAATTATTCAATGTCCTGTCATTTTAGTAACCTGTCATATTGGTAACACTAAAAATAAAAGTATAAAAGAACAATTGTTTATTTATATGAATGAAGGATGAAAAATGTCGGCCATATTCGTGACAGTCATGTAACTGAAAAAGCATTTGTTTCAAAAATATATTTGTTACGAATGCTGAAAGGTTAAGAGTTTTTCTTCTAGAATTTCTAAAAGTGTGGCTTATAACGAACTTAAAGAAGTCAGTCTCGGCGTTATTTTGAATTATTTATAACTTTTAAGTAAATTGTGTGTACACCCATAATCTTATACGCCCAGGGGGAAAAAGACTCCTAATAATATCCTTTAAATTTGTTTATACCAACTAATTACACGGTAAACAGTATTGGCGTGGCACGCTCTCCCTGAAACCTTCGAAGTAAACAACATTTTAATTTTTCTTCATTAATTAATCATTTTACAATGTACAATTGACGAAAGTTAATTACAAAACCTTGTGATGTCGTTTACAAGGTCACGTATGAAACGAAATTCACGATATGTTTCGATCGATTCAAGCCCTAAAGCGCATGTCCGGAGTGAAAATAAGCAAAACAGCATAAGAAATAAACGAAAGAGAGCCGACATCCATAATGAATGTTCTAAAAATGTCGCTTTCTTCCATAAAAACGTCTATTTACATGTAGTTTTTCACTTTGGAATTTGTCTCAATGGTTGCCTAGCAACAAGTACGGGTAATCTTTAAATTTGCTAGGCAGATGGAATTTTTGTTCGCCTAAAATGCTAATAAAATAATGCACCAAGGTAAAAAAAAGTATTTCAAAAAAGTAATTCCTCTTGAAGGGAGAATTAAAATGTTTTTCTTTCAAGTTTCTGGCATTCTTCATGGAACATCTTGCTTCTGAAGACTGGAAAACAATATTTGCTTTTCTTATGTTCTTACAAATTGAATTTTTTCGTCAAGTTCTCTAGAACAAAACGTGTCTTGAATACTTCAGTAAGCTGAATGAAAATGCTTTTGTTCTACTTCAATTATTAAGTTTGTCTATAAATTGAATTAAAAAATTGTGCTGACATATCAGAAAAATTAAATAAATTAAATATGTTACTTCTGCGAAAAATGATTCTCTTCCGAATCTCATAAATTAAGGCTTTCATCAATGTATTCAGTTTGATTCACTCTTGGGAATTAATTATAAGTTTAAACTGAACTTCTGATGGAAAATATTGACTTTCTTTTAAATTTGAGTGTTTCTGAAAAAATTTTCATTCGCGATATTCATTTTTCAAAATCATTATCTATTTGGATTGGGAAAACATAACTATAGATGTAAACATTCTTAATCAAAATCAAGGGAGTAAATTTACACTGAAAATAAAAAAAACAATAATGCAAAAAACTTTTCATAGCGTCACTAAAGAATGGAAAATTAAATTTACCTCTTTCTTAGTAGATCGGATTGCTGTTTTTTTTAAAGAATTATGTAGTCCACACTTGCTCATGAAATGTAACAATAAAAGCACTGCTAATTTTGTTCGAAATCAATTTTTTAATTGTAGATATAATTCTATGAACTCTTTGATTCTACAGAGAGTTTATATAACTCTTACATTTAAATAAGGGAAAATTAAATATAAAAATTGATGACAATTTGCTAGTTGGTAAAATGCCTCTAATAAAAATGGCAATGAACAATAAAAAGTTGCCACTGATTAAATCTAACACTATTAAAATAATACTTGATTTTTCATGTATTTGTTATTGCTATGTCGAATTCACGCAATGCTTTTTAAAAAACATTCCGGATTTTTCTAAACCGTAAGATAATTTAATTATAATGAGTTTAATTCATAAAAAAACATCTGATTAAAGGAAGTTACAATAACACTTTTCAATAGAAGTTTTTGTTTATCATTATTTTAACAAGCAAACGATATTCATTCTCGTTTGTTTTCCACACTTGCTCGTGAATATTTTTTAAAAATTCATTAGGGTATCGAAAGTAACAATCACAAGAACAGTTTCCTTTAAAATACTAATAGACTCAGTTCATACTTACATAGTACACGCTAAGTAACCCTAGTCACTTCAAATTTTGAATCTACTGCGCTTCATACAATTTCTGTTTATAAAGGTAAGAGCAATTCTTTTACTAATTGAAATAACTGTTAATTTTTTGCTTCACATTTTCTTCGGTACTATAAATTGAGTTCACATGTTAGAATTTGAATTACAGTATTTTTTTTTATTTCTTAATATTTACGTAATGTATTAATATCGTTTTCTGTTTACATTAGAATCTTTAACGATTTTTAGATTGACCATTATTGATTTTAGATTTGTGATGTATTCAATCAATTTAACTTAGATTGTATATTTACTTTTCATCACTTTACAAGTTAACTATAAATATGTACATGAATGTTTTGCGTTGTTAGAGTTAGGCCTAAAAGAAAACTGTAGACGTTATAGGCTGGAAAAAATTTCCATCGAATTCTTATAGTTTATGCTTTTAATGACTGGGTTGTTAAGCGGAAACTTGAAAATTCATTTTGTATTATGATTGTCTTTCTTTTTCACTTTAAAACAGCCAAGTGATAAAATTTAAGTGCACAAAATTTAAACAAAGCGTCAGATGTGAATGAACGATGCAACTGCAATAAATGATGCAGATACATGTTTAGGTGACATGCGCAGTTTTTCACTCCTGTTAATGTGACTACGGCGGCGAATAAACTGACTCTATTCATGTATTGTCTTGCTTGATGACTTTCTAATAGATGGCACGCGAAGTCATGTTTGTCATATGACTGATACAGGGCCAGAGAAATTCCCTGGTCCTGAGACTGATGTGAGGTGAATTGACTCCATTAGCTAAATGTCCCGAAAATCTGTTGGATTCGGTCAACCCAAAGGAATCTGAGAAACAATTTTAGTTGACACCTAACGACTTCACTTGCCTTGAAGCTCTTCCAAGTGTTGACCGCATTTTAAGCAGTCGCCCAAGTCTTGTTCCACGGCCGGAAGTTAATAGCCTTTAGGGATAGTCACAAGTAGAAGTGCGTATTCATCATCATTATCATCATCAGCGTCATTATCATCCACTGTACCGGCTGCGTGCATCCGAAGCAAATAAACCGGATTCCTGTGAACGAGGAGAGAGCCCTTGTTGGAGATGCATACCATTAAGCATAGGCCAGGAATTTTAATAGCCTTTCGAACTGAAACAGCAAATGACGACAGGTCTTAAGTCATTTAGTGTAATGATGGTACGGATATTTATAGGTGTTCTGTGGGATAGTTTCAGCCTACTGTGGGTAGTATGTGAGTACAAAAAAAAATTACAGACTTTTACTAGAGAAATTTTTAAAGCTGTCGGCCCTGACATTGGCAGCGCGCGTTTCGTTCATATTCTTCAATATTTGTGAGGAGAAGATTGATATGTCATTTTGAAAATTGAAGATAACCTTGATTAATGACTTATCATGTCCAATTCTGCCTCATAAAACATAAGCAATAATTAGATTTGGAACATTTCTTGAAAGTTTTCCAAATAAATATAGAGTTACTTTATATACTTTATTGAAACACAGTAAAAATAACATACGGTCAAAAATAATTCCTATCTGTTTAATTCCTTGCAGAACGATAATTAACCATACTCGCGTGTGACAATGCATCCTATTATTTTCGACAGATTTCGAACGTTATAAAAATTGTAGAATACAAAAAAACTTATGAATAAATTTCGAGTCATAACTTAAGAATTGGTTGTGTGGTGTCTTGGCCTATGTGCGACCAAATAAATGCAAAGCTTAGGTTGACCTAAGTACTTTTATTTACACAGCTATAAATTAGAGAACAATGCTTGCATAGCAATCTTGATTAAATATGTATATACAAAGTTCGATCATTGGGATCAGAGTTCTAGGACGTTAAAGTTCAATGGAGTCGTAGTCCACAAAAGAAGTAATTCAACACAGGAAAGATAGCTTCTACCTATCAGCGTGATAGCCTAAGCACGAGACTACAAGGAGTGCTCGCAATTTGATGAGCCGAGAGTTCAGAATAGTGTCGATTTCTCAGTGTTGTTGCACAAGTCCGAATTAATTCGGGACATTAAATCCGAGCTGATCACACAGCTCTTTTCGGCGCTCCGGAGTCTGAAAACCAAATTCGAGACCCCTAAAACGGTTCCTCACCGCGCTCCTCGTTCTCCACTCAACATTCCGTTTTTATCCCCTACCTCAGGGGGTGGAGCTCCGCCTTCCTTTCACTCCACTGGATAATCGTACTCCCGGGCGACCAACGACTAACCTGTCATGCTCCCAGTGGTCAAATCCGACCGTGGGGAAGGTTCTTTGAGGAACTATATAGGTACCACAGGAACTATATAGGTATGACATGAAAGAGTACCTCCAATCTTCTCATTTGCCGACTTCAGTGCGATCTCTAACAGATATTAATTCCTCTGCATTGTGGTCGCTTTCTGCGTGAAGCTATTACTCTCGCGAACGTCTCCTTAATGACCATCACGTGCAGCTGTCCTGCGGTCTGCGGCTGACATGAAAGGAATTGGACTCTTTTCTCGTGGGAACTGTGCTTGCGGGAAGGGAAAACATCACAGTTATAACCTTGATCACTCCAAACACTAAATTGAGTTTTACACTCACATTTCAATAATCATGTATCTAATAACATTTCAGACTGCAAAGGTAGCAAGTGCTCAAATTGCCGCCATCCAGCATTTACACATTCCAGTAATCTAACTTCTGCACTCTACGTACAGAGATGTTATTGCAATAAATTTATTGACATGTTTTCCTCGTGTACTGACTCATGTCTTCGACATCGCATGGTTTCTTGAAAATACTTTTAAAAAAATAACTCCCCAAAAGAAGAAGTTTATTGGAGCAGAGATAATAAAGAGTTGTATATAAATTCTCATGACTGCAAACCTACTTTTGCACTCCTATATATTTACCAGGACCGTAACGATGTGATCTTGCGCCACTGGCAGATGCAAAAGCTGCGCCTCCCGCCCCTCACCACTCGCGACATTTTTTTTGTTATTATTTTTCATTCATTATGTGATCCTTCCTCTCCTCCAATAATAACCTTGCTGCAATTTTTTTCTACAAAGATTCAAGAATTTTTGTAATTTTGTATGTGGATTTAATAAAATGATACTTAATTTTTTTAAGAATAAGTTTTCTTAATTTTTAAAAAATGATACTTAATGAAATTGTATTCTTACGTATGATGCATTCTTAAAAGTTGATACTTAAATGAAATATATTGATGAAAAATACTGCACACAACAAATTAAACGCATCACTGCAGCAAATAAATTACAATTTTCTAAGATTTTTAATTTATACGGAATTTTTAATCGCCCACATAAGGCCTGCTCTTGAATTCGTTTTCAGTTACACAGCAGATTGTACCAATCTAACTCTTAAACTTTGTTATTTTAACAGTCATTTTCGCACCCCCCCCCCTCTACCTGCGCCCTTGGTGGGGACCAATTTCACCACACCCTCGGTACGGCCCTGATATCAACTAACGACTATTTTACTTTTCGACTTACACACTGCACCAGAGATTCCCAACCTGTTGTACGCTTACTCCTGGGGAAACGCGAAATCAAAATTGGTAATGGCGGAAACAAGAGGAATTAAAAAAGTTACAGAATTTTGTCTCCCCAAGTTAATACTTGCTATTTAGTAACTATAAGTACTACTTGAAAAGTTGATTGTTACAGAGTGTATCTTTTAGCCATCCTTATAAGTTAATGCGAAATTATTATAATACTGATTTCATTTGTTTTAGCATTTAACTACTACTATTATATATTGCAATAAAATGTGAAATCAAAAATAAGTCCAGCAAATGTTATTAATTGGAGTCATTTGACTCTTAAGCCCTTAGTCATTTGACATTATCCCTAAACATTATTGATAAAAACTTCTTTGCATAGACGGATGGTTGGGGGACATAATAGTAGGGGCGGGATACGCGAAAATATGAAGATTAATCAATGGGCTCGCGAGGAAATAAAGGTCGAGAACCCCTGCACTACTCACACAGAATATGAATGTACACTTGAGGATTGTGGAAAAATCTTACGTTCATTAATAACGTAGAGGAAAATTTTCGTGCCGAGAAAGGATCGGGGATCGAGAAAGTGAAAGAAACCCTACTTTATGTTAAAAAACTTTGAATGCAAACTACACTAATTTTTTGTAAATGCTGGTGTTCAATTAGAGATACGGTACTTCGAATCCCATCTTGCGGAGCCTTAAAAAATGAACATTATTCTCACATTGCGGAAAAGTGAAAAAATTGAATGGTATTAAATAGTACTTGCATTGCGTAAAAATAAAATTATACAGCATGCAATATACTCGACATCAAAAACGAGTGTTTTTGAAGGCGAAATTACGAAAAGAAAAAAAAGGAGGGGGATAGTAATTTGTAAAGCATAATTTTCCCAATTTAGAGAGGAAGTATAGTACTGTATAAAAAATTAAATGAAATAGTAATAGGTAAATACAAAAGTTATTGATTGTTTAAACTCTAGCTTCTTAAACAATGGCTACTCCCACCAGGCGGGATCTTTTAAACAGTATTAGAGTTAAATGAACTTTCGGAGATACACCAGTATTCGTTTAAATGATCATAGATATAACTTTCATAGATACATCAGTACTCATTTAAACAGTATTAGAGCCGATTAAACTTTCGTAGATACATCAGTACTCGTTTAAGTAGTGTTAGTGTGGATCAAACTTACATAGATACATCAGTACTCGTAAGTTAAAGCAGTTAAAAGAATTAGCTTAACTTATATATTTAATCAAAACTTACTGCATAACTATTTTAAATTGAATATCTTTTTATTTATTATTAATTCTCCATATTCTTATATTTTTTCCCGTGTTTGAGGTAGCGATAATTTTTCCTTTCTAAACGTTTCAGAATAAATGTCGTTTTTAATTGGTAGCTGAACTTATGAACCACATTAAATATAAAACGTTTTTATATTTACGAAGTTGTATATTACAAAACATTTCTATCTCGATATTTTCCCTAAGCATACAATAAAATTTGTTCTAATATGTGAAGGGCTCAGGAACCGATCAGTGATCCTGATTGGTCAATTTTTTTCTGAAAATGACTTGCGCATTGCCACTGTCTCTTTATTGTTAAAATTTTCAGTTGCCAAAGCATTCAAGTCACCATCCTTATATTGCAACAAAAATCGGTATATTTGTACCGCTAATTGTTTAAAAATAGGATAACAGAATCTTTTATATTTATTGACTTCTGAGCCCACCATATATGGAGGGATAAAGTGAACCAAGTCCATGTTTGGCCCATTTTGCGCTAACACTGCCATGGTTAGAATGTCATATGTTCTGCAATATTTGACTGTAGAGATGCTATATGTTCTGTGTAATAATGATTCAAGTGCATAAGTTCAATTTGTATCCACCAGACACCAAGAACAATTAGAGTTCAATCAAGAACAATTAGTCCACTGTTATTTTAAATGCAGCTAATCAACTTTGAAATATGTTTTCTCAGAAATGAAATCTCATGGACTTGATTCACTGTAACTCTGAACCCTCCATATTTCCCCCTCTTGTACAAAAGTAAAATGATTGTTACGAGTTCGAAATGTTCGGAAAACGGATCATTAGTGCTCTGAGCAGCTTTTTATCTTCCTAGAGATAAAGGCAGAAATTGGGCTAGTTAGGCGATCGAAATTCCCGAAGGATCGCCTGTTATGAAAACATCATGTGATCTGGAAACGTAATCCATTTTTCATTCCCAAAAATACATCTATTGATTGATCAAATAGAACACTCCTCCTTTTATCCTATTACCGAGTGATTACTCTCCGAAATGTCAGAGGTCTGCCTCTCACAGAGAATTCTTGGGTCACGAAAATAAGATTCTTCCTTCGATTTGCATGCCTTTAAAATGAAGCAAACGTAGTATTGAAAATTCGGTAGTATTTCCAGAGAGACGTATAGGAGGACTGAATTAAATATAGGCAAAGTGTCGATAATCCGAGTTCATTAATGTCTTGGCCAACTCGTGGATCACGAAAACAGGTTCTTTTTATTTGCACGCCATTAAAGGGAAATAAACATATTTCTATAAAATTCAGCAACATTCCTATGAGAGTTGAAGTATTCCTAGGAAAAATGATTTACATATAAGATAAAGCCTCGATAAATCTGAGTTCATCAAATTGCGAATTCCTCAATCGTCAAACGAGACTCTCTTCTCTTGATTTGAATAGATTAAACACATTATATTTTTCATCTTAATTCAACAATATTTTCGTTGGGAGGTATTCTTGAAGAAAAAGTAGAGCAAATAAGTGAAGACTAAAATAATAAAGTAAATAAGTAAAAATAAAATAATAAGTAAAATATAAGTAAAAGCAAATAATTAAGATATAAAGTGTCGATAATCCGAAGCAACTAAAGACCCTGAATTCTTGGGTCGTGAAAGTTGCTTCTTCTCTTCATTTGTATGCCTTTATTGTGAAGTAAGTTCATCATTTTAAATTTAGCCATGTATTATACTCAATAATAATTGGAATTATTTAGATGCAGAGGAAAGCAATAACATACCGAATTCATTTGGAGAAATGATTTACTTCAATACATGATGTTAAACTCCTTAAACTAGCACTTTTAATATTGTTGAGAGTCTGCTTACCGCTTTTCAAAAGAGATGTAAGAGACGTAATTGAAACATGGAACTTTTCCGCCGTTCCAAGACAATATGACCGAAGATGAATTGATTTTTAAGCAATGCATCGATATATGCAATAAAATATTTGTACAAATGTATTTAATTATGCGCCTTAATAACTACTGTAAATTGGCGTCTTGTGTTGTTTTCATATTAAAATGAATTTATGCGTAATCCTCTTGAAGTTGTCATCCTTCAAGCCTCCAACAAACATATCGCTCAAAAATGTAGCAGAACTGGTCAGAAACCAAACACTGCTCATTTCATCCAGTTACCGAATAGAAAACTGCAACTCTGACACTGAATGTAAAAATTCTTGACTAAAAAAAGAGGCTAAAGACATTTTTTTTAATGTTGTGCATTTCAACCATTAGCTAGTAAGTTTTATAGCGTTACTTGTTTTCGAATTGACGAATCGTCACAGTCAAAACTGCACTCTCCCTTTCATAACACACCTTTGTTGGCTCTTAACCTCTTAACTGGTTTGCCCGAACGCCGTACGTGCATCGAATTGTCGCAATTTTAAAATTAAAAGCTAAAACAGTCATTTATAGACGTTGTAATTCGATGCAAAAATTACGTGGAATCCATAAACATTTCATCCTCTAAGCTCTCAAATGAATTAAAATGACAATGCATTCTCAAAACAGAATGTGTCATTAGATAGAGAGATATAATCATATAATTGAAAAAGCAAACCAGTTAAGGGGTTTAGCTAGTAAGAAAGTCCAATGGAAAGGTAAAACCAGTATGACAGCCAGTTAGTGAAAACCTCGTCTCTTTGTTGGGAATCAGAAAACTGAGTCACCCTGCCCTGCCGTAGCACCCGGGTAAACTGAATGACAGCCGCTGCAATAGCTCGAGTCCTGAGGTCAGAGACCTAGTAGCCCATCACCGGGTCACAGCCCGACCCGTCCCGAAGGAGGTACGTACTATCACTGGTGGAGGCACCCAAGCCCCACCATTACTATACCCACGGGAGAGGCGAGATCCTGCTTACTTATCCGGTGGCAACTCATATCCGTGTACTGTCTTACCACCACGAGAAAAACCCTAGACACTATACATCCCCGTAGCGGTCGTTATGGAAACGGGATATTCCACTTCATTTTGGGGGTGAAGAAAGTGGCTTAATTTAGTTTGGCGCAGATAGAATCGGCGGAAGTCTTATTTCGCTTTACACTTCGGTCGAAAACGAATTCTTGCCTAACGAAGAACGCTTACTTTGCCAAATGTTGTGGTTTATTTTATATCCGTTTCCCTCCTTTCTTCGACTCATCAACGTGATCATCATCAGGGTTTTTCTCCTTTGGTAGGACAGTACTCGTGGTGCCCCCGTGGGGGTCTTTGTTGGGAAGGCACTGTCTTTGCGTGAAGGGGAAAGGTTTTGCTGGTTGATTTCTTCATTCACGAGAGAGATCTCTCGTGAATGATACGCCCATAGCAAAACCATGATACCTAAAACCAATCACAGCATTGAATTGCGTCTCTGAGGCTACTTCTGTCCTCTAGATTGTGTCCAACGAAGAATATCCGAGGTCCATTCCAGAATAACCATCGAGTAACTTCAAAACGGGGCACTAGCCAAGTAAAGTCAAGAATCTTTCCCAAAACAACACGGCAAGTTTTAGTTGAAAAGAAGATCATTAACTAAATTGAAACAAAGCGACAACTAAACATACTGGCGAAGCGGCGTTATCATATTAATATAAATGAATCATAACTATTTTGACGATGATTTTCACTTTGTTCCATAGTTTAAAACAAATACATCTAAGTACTGCGGTAGCTCCATGAGGCATCTTCCAAGGGATTTCACAGCCATAATTTCTGAGAAACGAGAACATTATTTTATCTCCTCTGTCGCCCCTTTCTCACGTCTAAGCTTTCTTCCTTGCAAATCCCATCCCGTTGAAGCGAGTGTTCTGGGCTGACAAACCGGGGATTAAAAATGGAGATCGCTTGTGCACCCCTCTCATCCTCTTCAGATGGGGCTTATGGAAGACTCTGTTCAAAGAGATTAGAACAAGACAGAAAATGCATTTTCATAAGCACCCGAAACGAGAAGATTTTAATCCGAATATCCATGTGGGAATCTCTGGAAATTCAAACTATGCACGACGTGTGTTTGGTGAAGCAGCATTATGCCAGTTCTGTAAGTAAGGTTGCTCTAAAAATGCGTATTTTTTGCGACTTTTAGATCCGGATGCAACTTAAAATTTAGATGTTTAGTTATATTAGCATACCGTTTTTGAAAGCAACATGATGGAATTTTGAACCGCAGTCAGATGACGAGGACGACACCTGAGCTGGTACCTTTCTCAAAACTTCCGTACCACACCAGCGGAAGGACGTTTGACCACCTAAGCGTGATTTAGCGTGCAACAGGCCCAATTCACGACGGATCTTCAGTGGAATGGAGTTTCGAGCCTGGAGCCCTCCGGCTCCGTGGCCGACACCTTACCACTAGGCCGCAGCGTCCCTAAAATTTATATGCAGATACTCTATTATTCGCTAGTTGTATCATTGGGGAACAGCTGTCATAAATTTTATATGGAGCAAGGTATTCATGTATCCATGTGAATCCCAGGAAATTCATAATGTAATCAGCAATTTATATTTTGAATAAGAAAGGTCTCATGATTTCCATAACTTCAAGGTAGTAAAAAAAGTAGCAGATATATAGCAATGGATTTTCTGGTCTTGGTATCGTGAATTTTTGGTTTTCACAACCCAGAATTTAGTGGAGGTCCTCTGAGTATAGTTTTTAATAAGAAAAATCTCGGTTAGGATGCTAATAAATATGAAAGAGTAAATGAATAAGTTAAAAGTTTATACTTGCCTTCTTGATAATATTCTAAAAAATCTTGTATCCATCTGTAATCATACTGCTTTCGTGCTTTCGCAAGTGATGTGCATGTGCTAAGCTAAGTCTGCCACTCGCCTTTAATTGTTACTTAGAAATCCTGATAGTTACAATTGATAAAATTTAGCAAAATTAATTAATTGAAATTAAAATAAAATAAAAGAAAAAGAAAAACTATTTTTGCATTAAATAGAAAGGCGCATATGCAGCTACATCTAATAAAATACAAATACAAATAATAGAAAATTATAAATTTGAATTAAAAAGAAAAATAAACAAATAAAACAGAAAAGTAAACAATAAAAATAATAATAATGAAAACAATATACGTTTTTGCGCGCAAACGCAGCAGCAGAAAGTAATTGCTTCAACAAAATTTTTTTAAGATAACACAACAAAAACTATAGCATCAAATAGCAAAGATTCTCTAAAAATTGAAATACTAACATATTGTTTACTTTTCTGTTTTATTTATTTATTTTTCTTTTTAATTCAAATTTATAATTTTCTGTTATTTTTCTATTATTAGAAATACTGATATAGATGACCCGAATTTATATCCGAATTTATTCGGCCCATCAGTAGATGCTTATGCAGCATTTAATTACGCTTCTGGTAGAATTCATCGTATCATTCATCTTAAACATCAGTTTGGTACATTCCTAAGAAAAAAGAATTGATGACATCTTTATTTCCCGAATTAATTTACCAGCAACTTTTTACACCATTAGATAAGTTTTGGCTCAGAATAACCCCAGGTAAGAGGGAAAATTTTTCTTAAATTAATTAACTTAGTTAATTTAGCTAGTAGTTTTTAAAAAATTAATTTCTGTTCTTAGCTACCATCTACTGCTTGCCGTCCGAACTATGCACTTCCTATTCTGGTGAAAACCGTCAGAATTTAATCACATTTATCAGAATTTTACACGCAGAATTTAATCANATTTATCAGAATTTTACACGCAGAATTTAATCACGCCGTCTTTAATCAAGATTATTATGAAGATATAAGCGTGATTAAAGCTAATTTTAAGCACCTTCGGGATATAAAGGGTTAACAAATCGTTAGTGTCTAATGAATTTCACCTGGAATTTCTATTGCTGCTTCGTTAATATATACCCTCCTTTTGTATTTAAGAAAGGCTTTAGGGCTTTTTAAAAGTAATAAATCGTCTTTTTTAAGCTCAAAATTATTCTTTTATGGTTAATTTTCATCATTTTTGCATATGGTAGAAATAATTTATATTTTTATTGTACAGGATAATAAAGGATAGGACACAGCATAACAAATGCGCTTGTTAAATACTTTTTAACAAACAAAGCAAATCTGCATAAATTTCAATTTTTATCCATCAAGAACAAGCTTAATTTTTAATTTCTTCTTTTCATATCTTTATTTTTATTCTTCTTTGCCACTCTAAAGTAAGGATTATTTTCCATGCAATTGTATTATAATTTGATCTATCTGTTTTGGTTGAATCGGGGGGGGGGGGCAAAACGTAGTATGAAATGAAAACACAGAATGAAAACACTATCCGAGTCGTGAAAATAACGAGAGAAATTCTGTACTTCTAAACAACATTTCATGAAGACATTTGGCATGACAACATTGCATTCTAAATATTTGCATGATTTTTTTATCATTGTAGCAACACTTTCAATTTCAAGAAAGCAACACTTTCAATAGGAAGAGGTAAGTTTGTACATTTTTGCGTGTATCTAGAACAGGAATGGCGCTAGAGTTTGCCCGACGGGGCGGCCTCATTTGCCCGACGGGGGGGGGGTCTGGTCTCCCCGATACGCGGGGACGAATGTAATGAAATTGGTATCAAATTTTCGACAGATTATTATTTATCAACTACAGTTGAATACCCCGTACAAAAATTTTCCCCGACGGGATACAAAATTTTACCTCGACCGGGGGGCATATAACCGACCTTTACTTCAATTCGGATCAGAGAAAATAACGGAGCTCGCTGATTGGTTAGCTCACTGCCGTCACACCTTCCCACCCAGTTGCGAAACTTACAAGTCATACTCTCTCTAGAAGGCAAAATACTTATGAATTAAAACGTATAATTAAGAAAGAAGGAAAATCATAAGAGCAGCAATATTTATTTCAATAATTCCAATATTTGATTTATTCTCGAAATGTATTAGAAATATACGTATACATGTCTTATTTTTGTTTATTAGAATTTCTTAAAAAAGGTTTAAAATTATGTAAATATCATAAATTAATATTGTTATATTTTATGTTAAATATTTTAAAAAGGGTACAACATAGTGAATAAAAGAAGTGCACTTTTGAGACTAAAAAATAACTCTTAACATACAAACTAAAGAAAGTAATTAAAATTTATAAGCTCACGTATTGCTTATTTCCTACAAGGCTTCCAGTTCGGCGAAATAAACATGACGTCAAGAAGACGCTAAGGGAAGCAGCCAATCAGCGAGCTCGGTTATTTTCTATGGCCCGAATTGAAGTAAAGGTCGGTTATATGCGACCGGGGGTGGGGTGCTGGCCCTCGCGGTCGCCACCCCTGATCTAAAAAAGTACAATGAACTGCTGAAAACAGTTTAAATTCCCTGAATGATAAGCTGTATGGTTGATTGACGAATGAAAGATTGAATGAATGAAGCTTATAAAGTAAAAAATAACCTTAAACTTCTTTTCCAGGCAACTAAATTTCAGGTTCGCGATATTTAGGGGTAAATCAAATTTGTTAGTGTCAAATTTAAAAGATTAGGCATCGGAGGTTTAGAATCTCGAACTAGTGTACACCGTAAAACAACCCATTGCTGGTGACTGCAAAATTCCTAAAATTGTATCCACTTTGTTCCTGTTTCCCGAAATTTTATTATTTTGAGGTTTCTTGTAAATTTAAATACTCGCAGCTTTCATTTAGTGGCGGTGATTCAATATCTTTTGATTACCTAAATTTACGCTTGTCAGCTTGTAAGTTAAATTTACATTTTATATTTCATGATGAGATCGGCTATGGGGATATGTGGTGAAATTAAATTATGAGGAAATGAAAAACATTGCATTAAAAAAAAATTCTCTTTGAAATGAAATAATAATCATATTCTTTCTCATAAGAGACATATTTACCATACTCCACGAAATGAAAACCATACTACACCAAATTACTTGCCAGCAAACAAATCGATTAAAAAGCACAAGTGTGTATCAATACAAGTGATCACACTGAAAGCAGATTAATAGTTTTAAAAGTCTGGATTTCCATTCTTAAGTTAATTGTTAATTCCTACTTGGATTCCTACATAATTACATAGCATATTTTGTCACATTCAACATGATTTATAAATGATTTTTTCATATAATATAATTTTTTTTATGTTGTTTGACGAAACTAAATCTCGCCATTTATTTATTAACTATTTTTCTATCTATTACCTATTATCTACCAAAATCTATTTTTTATGCTCAACAACTATGGATCACAATGTGTTAAATGAAGAGACCGTACAGGAAACACAAATCTTATCAACTTAATGATAATAATAAAAAAAACGTTTCGAAACAATATTTCAGCATACTAACTTTGTCGGACATTCAGATATCTATGGACCATGAAAATAACGTTATTGAAGATTATTCCATTCTGCTTAATCATTGTTTGAAGAAGAGGCAACTGCAGCAAAACATGCTAATTACAAAACTGTTGCCAGAGTTTTGAAAAATCAGTAGAACTGATCAGCCTTCCTAGCCATCTGGTGCATCAAACAAACGATCTCGCGTGGCAAGAATTCTATAAAATGTGATAAACAGCAGGAAAGGGTGAAGTCCTCTGGAACGAAAGAAACATCTGCTGGAGGAGCAGCATGAAGGTTCGCTCCCAACCCTGCAGATGAATTTTCTTGAGTTCTGGAATGTGAGAAGGGTTTATCTCGAGCGGAAGTCGTCGACGCCGGCTGCTGTTCGCTTGCCGCACCCCATCTGCTGTTCTTGCCTCTTTCTTTGGGGCAATGGCCCTGCTGGAACAAAACAAATGGCAGGTAAAGAACAATCCAGTGTAGGTGTGTTAAAACAATGCGTCTGGGATAGTCCGCCTTCGTGCCTGGAATAGGTCAACAAGTGGCTGTTCGTCATTTGTCAAAGATCAGAAGATCAGATACAAGATGAGATCTACACCTATTCTTGAACAACTTTAATAACAATCCTAGAAAATGACTGATTAATAGATCTGTAAATAAAGGTATGATAGGTAAATATTATCTATTTTAAATCTTCAGCTAAAAATTTGACTATGTAACACGATACTTTGAGTCGTTCTTCGATTTTGGGTGCCTGATTAAATCTTTCTCCAAGAACCTTTCTAAATAGAACCAAGTGTAAGTGGCTGTCGAATGTAGGATTTGTTTTGTCCCCAAGTCATATCTGACGTTGTGAAGTGAAACAAAGGTATTAACGCTTCGTCTTCGCAGCGCCCTCTGTGGTTGCCGTCCGGGGTAACTATACACCAGGGCTAGAGCCTTATTCTACATGTTATTCTCTGAGATGAAAAATAAAAACGATTTTTCAAGAAAATCATAAGAGGCAACCAGAAAGATCTGGTTCAACCCGCCCTGCCTTAGCATCCGGGATTCTGAATGAGAAACGCTGCAATAGCTTCGAGTACTGAGGCCGGAGTCCTAGTAGCCCATCACCGGACCACGGCCCGGGACCCAGAGACCAACCATTACTATACCCACGGGGGAATCGAGTTCCTTCTTATTTATCCAGGAGTAACTCTTATCCGTGTACTCGCAGTGCCCCCGCCCCATGTGGGAGAAGCATAAGAGGCAAGCATTCCTAAAGAGCATTTGTTGATTTCAGTAATTTTATTTAATTTCTTTAATTTTATTATAGAAATATATATTCAATTAGCAATGCAAAATAACTTTACTGAGTGAGCATTAGAGGGACGTACCGCTCACACTCTACATTTCCTTGCTAGTTTGCCTGTAAATGTACCGTAATGCATGCACAGAACCCATCTCAATACTTCCTTTTTCCATGGAGTGTTTCTATTATTTAAAGCATGAACATAAAAAAAATGAATTATTAGTTTGTTATTCACTGTGTCTAAATGGTATCACAATTTATACCCCACTTCGTAGATAAACTAAAAATAACTCACTAATGGTACTTTTCTCATATCGTTTTTCGAAATTTCATTATCAGAAGATCCGTCCTGAGAATGTAAACTATTTGAAAACATAGGTTGATGCTGATTATGCCCCGAGGAAAATCTTGTCAAATTCTCATAGTATTAATTCCCATCAAAAGGCGATTGATTTAGTTATTTATTGTTGTCTGCCAGAATGCGAGATTGAGTCAATCGCGAACACGACTAATGAAAGCAGGCGACTTAATTAAGTTTTGGAAAGAATTTGGAAAATAATTCAATTTATGATTTTAATATAATTAATGCAAATTGAAAAGTGGAGTGAAATAAATTAGAAACAGTACTAACCACTGCAGATATCTCAAAGAATTATGTTTGTGCTTGATAAAAAAATCACAGTAAAATCAAAGGCATGAAATTTACTGAATAAAGCACAACTTGTGAAACAAATCTTTTGTAGAAGATTCGTTTTGCATCAAGTAATTCCACCGAGATACGTCATAATTCCATTAATGTATTAAAGCGCCCAAGTCTCTGTAATTGAAATTAATTTTACCAATGGATTAAGTGCCGTTTCTCCTGTTTGCATAGACTAGAATAAACGTTAACTGTGTTCTAATCAATATTCGAATGCAGAACCAACCCACTTACGGCGGGTTCTCATTTCCTTTAAGAATAGAAACAGTCCAGAATAATTTTAATATTCTCTCTCTTCGGAACATTCTGTTTTCTAAATCGCTTGCAGATATCCGTTGCCATTTGATACATATGGAAATCTAATTTAAAACTGTTCGCGTTTGCTAAAGAGTAGTAAAATTCGTGATTTGGAAAACTGGGTTTCCATGGAAACGTGACTGGAAGCGGATGTGAATAAAATTGGAGTTAAAATTTCATAGGTAGATTCGGATCTTAATGCGAGATCCATTTTAAATGAAAAAGCCTGATGAATAAATGATTATGTGAACTTAGAATTATTAATGAATCAAGAATAATTCCATGAATAGCATTCGAAAGAGATAAAATGTTCAAAAGATTGTTTGAGTGTGCATTATAACTGTTTTTCAGTTTTTAAAAATCTGAAATGATATTTAATTAGAAAACAGTCGATTCTTCTTAATACAGAAAGAAATCAGCAGTGCCGTAAAAGATATTTTTAAAAAGTACCTTGCAATTTTTATTAAATCAAATTTGTTGCATTCAACTTCAAATGTTAACTTTTCTGCATTTAATATTATTAAAAGAGTACCATTTTATATCTTTTTAACTCGGTTAAAACAGGAGTGTTGGTCTGACAATGTACTCTGGAATATGTTTATTTCTCTCATTCAAAAATAATTATCTTTACTGGAAAAATAGATGTGTAGCAAGGGAAATGAAAAAAAAAATTAAATAATATGTAGTAATCGAGAAGTATTTTCTTCTCAAGAATGTAAAACAAAAATTAAAGGAATAAAGCCAAATAAAACAGTTCATAACTAGTGGGAGTGTTCTCCCCTCGACTCTCTCTTATACTTGCACAATACGGCGCGTTTAGCTTCGAAGTATAGTAAAGAGAATCTAATATCCATTTTGAAACTCTTCCCTTTGACCGACTCCGTATAAAATGTGATATAGTAAAACTTCGATTAACCATCACCGTCCGGACCCAGTGGCGTAGCTAGGGTAAATGGCGCCCGGGTCATATTGTGATTTTTTCGCTCTCCCTCTTCATCACCAGTGATTTAGTTTGTGTAAATGGCGCCGGTAGCATGGGTTTTTTTTCGCGACACATCGCATTTGACTTTATAAAGTGTCATAAACGCATTAAGGTTTTGTCACCACGGCCAGTGGCGTAGCAAAAGTAGATGGCGTCCGGTAAATATTATGATTTTTTTTTTATCCCAGTCGTCAACTCTGGCTTAGCAAGCTTAAAATACTCCAGGGATTTTTCATTTTTTTGGCCCCTCATCATATTTTGCTTTAAAAATGGCATAAACATAGGAATGTTTTGACTTCTTGCCCACCCCCCAAAATGGCGCCCTGGGCATCTATATGCCCTCGTCCTCGGTCGCTACGCCAATGTCCGGACCAAGGCTGTGACGGATAACAGAATAGACAGATAACACACTCTTAATACTTATGTACAGTAACGTGATTTCATTGCTGGTTTGGAACGAAAATGAATACAAAATCCACTAAAAGTGAACAATATATGCATGCTGTAGTTAATTTTACAAAACGAGCAATATGAATTTCAATATAAGAGTAGTAAAGTACAGAAATGTATTGTAATACTATAAATCTACTTCCCACTGCAGGATTTCTTTCAAAATGAATAAGAAATCTACAATTTTGCTGCAAAGACCTCACAGCCAAATTTCATCCTTCTGGCTAATTGCATTCTTAAGTTATCGTGTTCGTAGACAAATATAATTATAAAAGTGGATTTTTTTAACACTCAAGGTTACATAAAACGTGGAGAAGCATCAGAATCTTGAGGATGAATATTTTGACAACTAAAATTCTTTCTCTTTGCCCACTTCGTATAAGAGAAAGTGATATAAAAAAGGGTTGGGGCAAGGGTTTTAATCTTTAATTGAATTAGATAATCGAAAATCACAGAAGAAAAATCAGCAATTTTATTTTAAAAAATTGAAATAATTGCAGGGGTTCGTGGCACCTTTGCAATCCCCATGGGCGAGTCTCCACTTTTGGAAAAGCTTTGTTTGGTCAAATCGTTATCTTAAAAATTTATTTGTCAAGTAGTGTCTATTTTCTTACGTTGCTCTTTTATGAAACATCTATTTATTAAAGAATTGTGCCACTACTCATCATATGGCCCATCATTAACCCATGAAATAAAACAGGCGAACTGCATTCTTCACTATCTTCAGTGTTATCGATAATATTCTTTATTATCTACCTTAGATAAATAAAGTAGAGTGAAGAAAAAACACGGGAAAGCAAACTAAAAATGTTAAGAATCTCAGTCAAGACCATCTCACAAGGTGGGCCACCAGGTTTCTTGATAACTAATTTTGAAACTTGTTTGGTTTTATGGTCCTCTAACAAGGAGAAACTGCGCTATTTTCTTTAGGGAAGGTACTGAAGCTCTTTTATCATGCAACATTTATCATGGCATAAGTTACGATAAAGATGCCCTTGTAAAGACTAGAAGTTGTTAAATTTTTCTTAAACAGAGGCGCCTTAGATCAAATTTTTGCTGCATCTTTTAATGTTTTTAAAACGAATAAATGTACTTTTGAGTTTTAAAATAACAAAAAAGATCAATAAATATGTAAAATGAAATACATTACTTTCGAATGTTGGAGTTTCTATGTTTCACGAGTATTTTGTTTATATTTTATTATAATTTGCTGTACGTTATGAATATATTTAAAACATGTTAGGAAATGAATTTTTTTAAAATTATATACACTACTTGGAATTAAAAAGACTGTCAATAAAATTCTATTTTTTTTTCCGATCCTTAATTTTTTTTTTTTCGCCGTCTGAATGATGCAAGTTAACTTCTCAATAAAAAGGCCTGTGTTGTATTAACTTAAAAATGCTGCTGTGACACTCACTTCAGATCGTTTATTCAGAAAGAAAGGGAGTGGGACAGGCACGGTGATCTGACGGCTGAGTCTTTACTTCAGGACCTGAGTTCGACATCCAATACTAAAGATCAGTCGTGTACGGAGGCCAGGTGTAGGTTAAATCGGTGGGAGCAAAACGCCCTCTTTCTCTCTTTCTGATGTGGTAAGAACTTTTGAGGGTGTCAAGTGTCTACTGGCGTGTCTGGTCAAAATTGCCAAGTTTATTTAATTAAAAATGAAGGAACGAGTGAATCAAAACAAAATAAATTACAGTTCGTTTCCAAGAATTTTACGTCAAAGATCGCTGTATATGAGGACCTAGGACACCTTAAGTCTGTCATAATTCAAACACCCTTCTTCTGGTGTGGAAATTCGGAGAGGGGATGGCAGTTTAGTTGTCGTTCTCATGATCTGACTAAGCTACAAATGTAGGAGGTCCTTCCCAAAATAGACCTCGTGATGTTTCAAAATAGTCGTTCAAATAAATGTAAAGCTTTTTAGTAAACTTGCTTTTTTCTTAATAATTTCGTTTAACCCTTTGCGAACAGGTGACTTTTTAGAGCACTCAGATCAGGTTGATGTACTTCAGGTATGTGCCGCCCCGTTTTTTCCAAGTCTACGCTTATTTAATTATACACAACTTTATTTTTTATGGTATAATAAGATTAGAGGTTGAATGGATGGGTGATACAAACATTTTGTGTTTGAGTTTGAGTCGCTATATTCTTCGTGAACTGGATTGTCCTACATGTCAGTCTCAGAATCAGTTTCTCGGTCACTGTACTCAATCACTTCTCCATCGAGATATAATGCATCAGATTCGTCCTCAGCTGGTATTTTCTTGCTTAATTCTTCCAAAACAGACGAATATTGCTCTCTAGAGATAATTTATAGCTGTTTCGTTATACCATGTTGGATTATGGAGAGCGTTTCGTGCACTTTCAAGCGCGATTAGATCGAACTGACTGATTCATTGCCAGTGGAAACTATCGGAGAAAGTAGGAGGAATGGTTAGAGAGGTGGCGAGCTCTCCACCTTCGATAGTTTTTATTCAGCTTATGGTACGTACCCACTGGCTCACTCTATAAGCCGCACCTGTCCGTAAAGGGTTAAGAAGTGGTGCCACTAGGCTTGGTGCACACATGCGATTTGTATCGAACAAGCCATTAATGACACAAAATGTCGGAGAAGCGATTAGCGGCGTAAAGTACATTTATAGTTCTTGAATAGTGCGTACATACCTCAGATTTCTTTCCGACCTCTGGGGAAAATACTGAGCAAAAGTGTCGCTATGATTTGTCCCACACTTCTGTGTTGCGGGAGGTGTGTGCACTACACAATGTACTTCACACAGCTAATCGTTTCAACGACATTTTGGAGTTAATGGCTTATCCGCCACAAATGGGATGTGTGCACCGGACTTTAAGATTACTGATTTTCTCAATAGCCGTTATCGACCGTTATCCACAGATTCCGGACAGGTCCTGCTGTGAATAGGGAAATCAAAACAAATCCATAACTCGCAGTAGGTCAAACTCCAGTCAGTCTTGACGACTGGCGGCCTGCTGAAATTTGAAACTGGAGCGGGAGAGAAAGAACTTTCCTCTACTGGCGCCAGTAAAATGTCGTTACCTTTCAAAAAAACCTCCAGAGAGTGGAAGAGAGATAAGACATGTCTTTAATTGCACTGGAACACCCCCCCCCCCCTTCGCTCTCGGAAGGTAAGGAACCTCTTCTGTGGGAGAGTGGAAGGTGACCTCTCGGTGTTCCGCATGGCTGCCCGCTAATAGGGGATCTCGTAAGACCTGTTTCTTGAAAACGAAACTCCGCTTTCGCGGGTTATCTGCCCTCGAATCATCTCTTCCGCGCTCCTCTCCGTGTTTATTTATTTTTTTAATCTCTTCCAAGAGCCCCAGGTGTGCTTCAGGTCGCTTTAACCTGCCAACTTTTTACGCAATTTCAATGGACTTTTACCTCCGATTGTCGTATAGTTTAGTTTATTTAGATTAAAGTCAGTGGCGTAGTCATAAATTAAGCATTGGCCGAAAGCTTTGACCTGAGTGATATAGTTGAATGGGAGACGGGGTTGAGGGACAGACAGAATGGAGCGAATGCTAGGGAGAGTAAGCAGGAGATCACTATACAATAAAATATTTGGTTTTTTTAATATTTAAAATGTATAATTGTTTCACCTAGGTACTGGAATCGTGAGGTAATAAAAAGTCAACAATGAAACAATGTATGCATTGAAAGTATATCCTTCACCTATGCCAGTGGAATATTACTTTTATTAATTTGAAATACCAATAATATTTTCGAGGTTAAGGATAAGACGAAGATCAAGAAGGTATATCTTACAATTTTTTCCCCTTATTTATTTCTTGTAAAAGAAACCAGTGCCGGAAAGCCGTTCCAGCGCCACTAAACCGCTGCTTAAAGTCTCGTTTGGGAGATACGGGAGGACATTTTGGGTATGGACCTTGTCATTTTGAACCTTTCTCGGATGAAGAAGGGGATGAGCCGCTCTACAAACGTCTATACAAACATTCATGCCACATCACTGTGAGGACGTTTGACCTAACAGGCCCATATACACGGTGGAATCGGATCTCGAAACCATCACTGACTGATCTGTAAAACTTTTCATTCGGTCAATACTTAGAGGAGCCAGCTCAAGACTTTGGTTTTAGAGCATTTATTGACCCACGGGAAGGAGAACACTCCAGCATGAAGGAGGCCAGCAGGCACAAAGAAGTGGTAGCCAGTGTGAACCTAAGCTGCAACAAATATTACAAGGATTACAGCAATTTTACAAGGTTAGAAGGATGAATGGATAGTTAAATTTTACAACACTTAAGTAGCAATAGAGTTTGTTAAATTGTAAATATATACAAAATAATGTGATAACAAAAACAAATATCATAAAAACACAGCGTATGACAAATAGTTGGAAATAATGATAAAACTCTGTAAAGAATAAATGAAATTTACATGAATTTCGACAATGAGTAAGGGCATAACACGAGTAAAACAATGTATCAGGAAAAAAAGCGACACAAAACACAAACAAGATCTTTTTACAACACCAAATTTTTAAGTGAAATAAAATCAAATCCAAAACACAAAATTTAACGAACGAAATTACCAAAATACAGAATGGAAAAAAACAAAATGATCCGTAGGCTTTAGTACCACGTCGACCTACCCCATCGACCCTTAAACAAAAGTGTAAAAACTATATTTTCTATGGAATCATAACATATTTAAGGCATGCTGCAATATACGGTATAGTCAGGAACAACTCACTATACTTTTAATATTTAAATAGAGCTTCATTGCACAGAATATCTATAACTAAACAGTAATGGCCAAATTACTTACATTTTTTATGAATATGGCATTATAAATTTACTAGAAAATCGCCCGTCATGGTATGACGGGTGCAAATTGCCTCTTCATTCGAGAGATTTCCCGTCAAATCTGACGTGTTTAAATAGATATATATGCGAGAAAAATGTTTAACATTCATTGAAAACAAATAAAATAAACATATGTTTCATGACAGGAAATATTTTTTTATTTACATATTTCTTTATTCAAAAAACCTCTTGGTAAACAGCATTCCGTGTGAAGTATTTTTCGTTGTTTAACAACTTTAATATAATTCAATAATCATGAAATTCTCAGCTTGTCAAACGTAAGTCAAAAGTTAAAATTTCAAAGGAATTCTTTTTCGAAATTCTAATCAAATCAAAGCACTTCTCTGCTTGTCAAACGTTGCTAAAAAATATTATCAAATTGTATCATAACGATTGCAATAAATAATCAGATGCATCCTGGCGTCCAAACTATATCACGCGCATGATATACCACTGACGTAATTTATTCCTTTCTACTAAAAAACGGAAATTAATTTGAAATATATGATTAATATAGTTTAAAATTTTTCGGGAACTATTGATCATAGCGAGATAAATTTTATATGAATCGATAGGAAATTTTATTTCACTATTTTAGAGCTATTAAATTTGAAATTAGAACGACAATTACTCTTTTAAATTTAAAATGACTGAAATTTAGGTTCTCTAAGAATGAAATAATGCCGTTTAACGTCTCGCAGTGCTATGGCGCGAGTTTTATTGTTGGTGACGTCAGGGCGTTACCGAAAGACAGATCTGGGCTGTTATATTAGTAATAGATATTCATTGCACAAAATATCTATAACTAAACAGTAATGGCCAAAATACTTACATTTTTTTATGAATATGGCTTTATAAATTTATATTGGGCAAATAGCATTGTTGATCCTGTAAGCTTTTACGTCAGTCTCATGTATATATTATGACAAAATATAGGGTGATGCGTTTAAGACTAAGTTCTGTTCGCAAACATCGAGCACTTTTATATAAATTAGGATCGTATTTAACAGCTTACCTTCTTACTTCCACCACTTCTTTGACTTACGACCACAAAAAATAAATTTCAAAATTAAAATGTCATTTCATGTTGTATTTTTGTTTATAGCAAGTACAATAGAGTAGATATTATGTATTTTTCACGTGATGTGCAACATTTATAAGCACTTTGATTGAATTTTTGTGTTTTATCTACAATTTTTATAACAGCGAATTTTATAATAATGAAAGTAGTGTTGAAAAATCCGTCCTAGACCTGTCAGTGGAAATGGAACACGGTCGTATGTTGAGGACACCCTGTATTTAACTGTGCGTAATGGTACACCCCTTAGCTTTCGTCATTCTTTCATTTTCAGTGTCACTGTAGTGATTTGTGTTAATTAAAAATGCAATAGCACTGCTTGCATACCGACCTGGACTAAAAAAAAAATATCTGACCCCAGCTCATATGCAACGTCTGCAATTCTGTTAAGATTGGTCAGACTTCTAAATAGAAAATGTATTTTCAACTTGATTATTTTTTCTCAAAATTTAGGCATTACAGCTTAATTAAGTTTACTATTAAATTCTTTGCGAATACAAGCAACTTTCTAAACAAACTTTTCATACTTTCTGGATGTTGCACTTTAAGCAAGTACAATAGTTATGCTTGTTCTTATTTCAAAGAATCGAAACATACAATTAGTTCTCATTAACTGAATTTTCCAGAATTTTGAACTGAAAATAAATTAGAATGAAAGCCAATATTATTCATGGAAATTCGTTGCGAATACAAGCAAACTTCGTGGATTTTCTATTATAAGCTAGTAACAATAGAGATTGCTTATTTTTATTTTAAAGAATAAAAGCCTAGAATTAGCTTTCATTAACTGAATTTTTCAGAATTTTGAACTGAAAGCATTTTAGATTGAAAAGAGAATATTATTCATGGAAAACGACTCGGTTTTGTTCGTAATCAGCTTTAAGGAAATTCAAAACAGTTTAAAAAAAGATTAAACAGTAGCTAAAGACAGAAAAATAAGAGAAATACTTGAACTGTAATTTTTGTCAGAGGGATTTTCTAATTGTGACTTTTAAATGAAGAGATTTGCATAATCAAGATTTTGTGGCAATTATAGAAAGATTATTCATAATATATTTATTGTATTTGCTCTGTTTGCAGAAACTCTCAATCGAGGTTACGATCTCGCTTACTAATGATACTTTTTTTCACTGTTCGGTAGAGCTCTCGAAGCAATTATGCGGTGTTGCCATTATTTTGCAAAAAATGAGGCATAAAAAAAACATGAGTCGCGTTTCCATTTTGTTGGTCTTATCTCAGGGAAAAAGGTTCTTTTTTCTAATGACTCTCCAAATTACCGGCAGCATAGGAGCAAGAAGAGTGTTCGTAAGTTAAATCTGTTTCCGATGTTCAATTAAGATCGTATCCTTGTCAAACTAGATAGAGGAGAACTTCCACCAATGAGAGTCATGAGCTTTAAAAGATAATGTTAATGTGAAACCATCAGGACAACGAAGCAATTATTTTTCAGAGACGTCTGCAGTTAATCCAATGAATGAAAAGTATTTGCTTCCGACTCCAGTTACACATTTTTTTCTGTTTATGTTATTTCTCGGTTTATTTTTCTAATGAAACAACAATAATAACAAATAGTGTTTAATTGAAATGACCAAATGGCATAAAAGGAATGTTCATGAGAGAATGGAAAATAGTTGAAAGTGTGCATGAGGCATTTCACGTATTAACAAAATCACTAATGGACATTTTATTTCAGCCCCCTGTGGTAAATAAATTAATAATGTTAAATCAATTCTCATCATGCCCCAAATTACTTTTAAGGGTTAGGTTTCGGACATTGTGGTCTGTCGAGACCGTGTGCTCAGTCCACTCCCAACCCCCTATCACTGAGGTAATCAAAGTGACCAAACGCCCCGGATTAACCATGACATAACTGATTTATGGATCTTTTGTTACTAGGTTGAGAAAGTGTCACGGATGTGCCCAGGATTTGATTGTCCTGGATTGTCCATTTTTAGTAAGTAAAGCAAGTTAGTACGTATATAATAGGTTTAAAAAGTGAGAATTTATATAAAAGGGGTTAATTAGATTTAAGGCTAAGGAAAGCGTATTTCTTATTATTTCACTTTCATAACTTTTGGAAATGGACTTCATGTAGCTTCAAAATGGGATATTAACCCAGAGTCAACAAATTAAATTAAACTTCTCAACTTTTGCGGCACGTAGGGTATGGTCACCTTAATTCGGCACGAAGAAAGTATACTCTTTCCTCGCTCTTCTCTGGGTCTTTTTTTTAACTCTGAAAAACAAGAAAGAGTACTTCAATATACACTTAAAACGGTTAAAAGTTGAGGGCGAGTAAGAAAAAAACCCAACTCTTAGTTTTTGAAGTTTTATTTGTTTCCAGAAGTACTAAACTTTCTACAATTTTTGCCGAAACAGTCCCAGATATGAATAGAATATTCCGAATCGTTCCGTTTTTTATCTATAAATAAATAGTTGGCCTTGATAATTGTAAAGATGAAATAGGCGTAATTAAAAGAAATTAAGTTCTGAAAAATCGTTCTTCCCAACTATTGTTACACAGAGAATACAGTCATCTTATCTTAAAGCTTAATGACTGTCTAAAGTATATTGTAATCCCTTCGAATATTATTAATTTCTGTTACACAAAAGCTCGTATTAACTTAGAGTCAATATGAAGAGACCAGACGTCCGGAATAAGTTGGGACACTTCGTTTTTTTTTCCCTCTATCGACCCTCCCTCCCAATATCTAGAGGATCCTTAACGGAAGTTCAACTGGTCATTTTATTTAATAATATAGAAAGAGACAATTATAGTAGTTGATAACAATGCTGCTATAATTTAATTTTATATTATATATACTTTTTAACTTAATGATCTGTTGCTTCTTTTCCAGATTCGATAGTTTGCAGTGTATATAGTGCCGGGACACCATAAGGAAAGTTCTATAACTTTAAGTGGACATCCAGCACAATTGACTAACAGAACTGCTGCGGATAACAACATGCGCGTTGATAGCCATGAGAAATTGACACCATTCTGAGCTTGTGATGCATGAATACCACAAGGAGATACGTCCCGTCGTTGGCGATGAGGAGCTAACCAGCCACAACAACATTATTATAGCACCAGGGGAACCGAGGCCTGTTTATTCATAGGGATATAGTGCCTGGAAGGAACGAAGACAAATTAGTTCACAAATTTTTGTTAAGAAAAGAGTTTTATCTCTTTATTTTTGTCAGACAGATAACATTTCAAGTATCATAAAACCCTCCATCACCATTTCATCATGTAAATATCATTCCTTTTTTGCGGATTTCATAACAAATGATGACATAGTTTATTCTTTGGAAATAGGTGAGGGGTAAAGTCAAGAAGTATACTAGAGCTTATTTATTAGACAGAAAGATAAAAGAAGTGAGGTTACATAGTAGTAATGAGAATATACAAGATGACTCATCAGTCATTCACCAAGTATCGGCCCATTTTTTTTTAAACAACCGACAAGATTATTATAACAAGGGCGCGAGATAAACAATACAGAATTTCATTGTTAGAAAATGTGGCGAAATCCATCAAGATAAGATATTATAGTGTCGAGTACGAAATCAAGGCCATTATCAAGGTATTTCTGCGTTTCAGTTTTTACATTTGGTTTCCGACAGTTCGTCACAAAAAGCCAAAAGTGAAAGTAGAAAAATTCCTTTTTTTATGGGTCTAACTGTTCAAACCTGCATCCAGTCAAACATTTTATGCTTTAAAAATCCTGTGATTCTTTTTAAAAATGATTTTCTAAAATTAAAAGCACCTAAGTAATAAAAGTACGCCATAAAATTGTCAAGTTGAAACCTTTATTGAACTTACTATCGTATTTTCCTAAAAAATAAAAACAGGGTATTATATTAATTTTAAATACGTCAAGATTTATTTTCAAGGGATGCCTTAAATTTTCAAATGCAATATCTGTATTTATTCATCAATTAAAATCAACAGTGGTGAGGGCGAAGCTCACGGCTTCTTGGGCCACAATCTTCGACTCCTAACAAATTTAGCTTAATTAGACCTTATTTAAAGTGAGTTTGACCAAATTAAATTCTTCTACGTGGAGGGGGTGAGTTGCTGTAAGGGAAAAAGTTTAGTTAGTTTAGTTAATAGCATACAACCTTCAGCTTCCATTCATTCTTACTTATCAATTAAAAATTACTTTATCTTTGAAATATTAATTTCAAAGTAGTATTTATTTATATTTTAAATAGATATTTATACATTTTTTTATAATTCAATACGTCCCAAATGGATTTTACTGGATGGCAATCTTAATTGGGTTTAGAGAAGGGCTTATATTGGTATTTTTCAAAAATACATCAGGGTTTATTTTCAAGAGGTGTCTGATAGCTTCAAATACACGAACTATATTTATTCATTAGTCATAATTTATCACCATGGCATTGATTTCAATAATGTTAATAATTCACATTCTGACTATTTATGTAATTATCTTATAATTCCATACACGTCATTCAGACTCTTATGTCATGTGTTTCAAAGACGTGTGAAATGCCCTCTTCTGTCTGGCGATCTTCATTGCAGATTATTTTTGGGTTAAGGTTTATATAACGACCCTGAAAACCATATTAGGTCTTATTTTCTTGAAAATACAGTATCAGATTTTTTTGAAAAATAATAACTGTAACACATAATTTAAAATTCATAGGTACTTTGAAAAAAAGAAGATGTTGAATGAATTTTGACAGAAACGACAGAAGAAAAAAAAATTGCATGTATGGAAAATAACGTTCTAATAATGAGGATTAACAGTTTTTAATGTTAATAATATAAGTTAAAAAGGATATTGGCAATGGTCTCAAGGTTTTTCTTATCACTAGTTAAGGTCACTGATGAAATTCAAAGGATTTCATTCAGTAATGTAACACAGTACCGTCGCTTTATCAGTTTAAATAAACAAATAGTTCTTTGCTGAGTTATTTTCTTTCGTCTGTTGGATGCAATTTCATCAATTTTTAAGTTTTGTTGCATTTCGATCCAATTCTTTATATAAGCATTAAATACGCTATTATTGAATAAATAGCGGAAAATTAACTCATGCTTTATATTCGATATTTCATAAATCAAAATTTTTAGTAGGTATGGTATATAGTAAATAAAATAACAGATGTTCAACCAATACATTAATTTGGTTAGCTGATAGGCAGGAATTTTAAATATATGGTAAAATTTTAATGCCGTGCTTGTAGCATAATTGACAAATCTGGATTTGTATGAAATTTCTTTGAATGCAATAAAAAACAGTCATAATTCATCTTCAAATAACTAAGTCTTCAAAAACTGTAATAATTGGAAATAACACATACATCATTGAAATGGTGTGTTCCTGAGCTAAACATGCACGTCATTACACATTTTTGTTTAACTTGACTTGTTTCATATTTGTGAAAAGGGAATTTTGTAATCGATTTTTCACTGACTTTCTGATGTGTTAGAGTTTTGAAATTTTGTACACTTGTGTATTCTCGATTACAATACTTTATTTCAAGATGCTCAGAACTTAATTATTAATTAATTGATTAATTTAATGAAATTAGGATTCTATACGAATGGCCCTACCTGTTAGTGAATTTGGGAGAAAATTGATTTCATAATAATAAAATGACCCAACATTAGAAAATAATTAAAATAAAAATATGCTACTTTTTAGTACTCTAATAAAAGTGTGTTTTTAAAAACTGTTTTTATTATTTTTATTCCAAAGAATGATTCTTTTCGAGTATCATTTTAAAACAATTTCAAGTTATTTGCCTCTGCATTATTTTAAAATGAGCTCACTTTCAATCTTGAGCCCATATTTGCCAAAAAACATTTTACAACTTTGAAACCCTTTTATCGGAATTCAATTTATAAAGATTGGTTGGTTTATTTATTTAAAAATATTAGGGATCCAGAGCCACCTCCACCCCAACCCTTTAAAACTCGCTGTATTTGGCCAGCAATTTTAAAAATAGAAACGCTAAACTTATATACTGCCTAAAACTTAGTACTTAGACGGAGAGCCTTTCAAAGCAATGGTGCGCAAACCATGGGTCGCTGAATTCAGAGAAATGTTTTTGATAATAAAAAAAATGTAAGGCTGTTCTTCCAAAGCCGTGGTTGTGACCCCTGTGGAGGGTCGTCAAAAATTTTACAGAAAGCGAGGGGGTCGGAAAAGAAAAAAAGTTTGCTCATCCCAGTTTTAAAGAAACGAATTAGAAATTAAGCAGTTCAATATTTTTAGTAAATATCGGCTAACCTAAAGTGGTCATACGTTCCGGATCAACCAGGGTAGAGCCGATTTTCGATCCTTTGTCCCGTATTGTTCCTTCCTTTCGCTTATCAGTAAAAAGTCCATATTAACAAAAGACTAACTTAGTTATCAGTAAAAAGTGCAAGTTAACAAAAGATAAACTAGATTAAATTTTTCAAAATGTTAACTTCCGAAGAGTTCTCTTTCAAACCTTTTTAATATACATAGAATATGAACACCTTAATTTAACAAATTGGGATGAATTAGCTTGAAGGAAAAATAGTAAAATTTATAGGAATCATATGTACACTTCTTTAATTAATTTCTTTGAAAGGTTGATAATTAACTCTTTCATAGTTTGAAAATGCTTTTATTTTTGAAATTAACTTTGGATTTTTTTTTCCTATGGGGGGGGGGGGGGGGGGCGGGCGGGGGGAGGCAATGTGCCAGATTCCCCTGGGAGCGTTCTAGATTGGATCTCGAAAGATCTGGTAATACATACAACCTAACCTTTTCAGTAAAAAGAAGGGGGAAAATCAAAGCCTTTAAAGAATATACCCTCAGTCCCACGTCAGAAATACGAAAATAGATAAGTACAGCAACAAATTCGAAATTTTTGCGTGGCACCGCCGATTTAATAAAAGTTAAAACGTAGATAAATAAAGAGTAAGTATCTTTCACAGAAATGCAGATTCACATTAAATTTTGAAAAACGAAAATTTGCCTGAAAAAATAAATAAGAATTACATCTCAGCCGCACTTAAGATTATTAAATTTCACTTTTATTGCATTCAAATTACTTTTGCGGCTATTACTACTCGAATTCTCTGTGAGAAAAAAAAAAGTATAACATTTTATATGCAGCAGATCAACAAAAAAATCTTAACCCAAACCCGCAGGCCTCCAATTATCTTCAAATTTCACTGTTCCATCAAGCGGAGGTTCGCTCAGCAAATCCTCCCATCCGAGAGTTTGTTATGATATTTTACAGGATGTTATGCTTCTTACAACCAAACAGATAAAAAAAATTCCCCGGAAAAACAGCAACCTGACTGGTTCCGCACCGAGTTCTCTTCGCAGAACCAGTGTTGTTGATTCCTGTGTGCACCCAGCTGGAACGTTTCTTACCCCACTGTCTTCAAAGCACTGCTCTCGTCTTGAAGCGAAAGTAATTTCACAGAGCCGAGGAAGGGAAACCCACAATCACCCTCTAAAAAGAAAAATTCGTTCTTCTGATTAGCCCCCCCGGGGGGAAGCTTCCCCCCCCCCCGCCCCCTAACCTGAGCTTCTCATCTGTGCGGAAGATAGCTGCCTCAAAAAAAGCATCATGGCAATGAATAACAACAGCCAGGCTTTGAGTAAAGCCAGGAAACCTCCCATTTTCTTTGACGTAATAATCTAATTTTGTGATGCTTGTTTTTCTTTGTTTTTGTTCTTTTCTCCTTTGAAGATTTTTGCTGTAGTCTCTAATCTTCGTGGTGATTCTCAAGGTCACCGAAGCACTGAGTTTCGAATTTTTTTTTATGCGTAAAAGTGCTGAAGAACGGGTATTTTTGCACGGACCACTGCTCTGGAAACGATATTTTTGGGTTTAATGAAACTTCAAAGTGACTTCGTTTTCTTTCGAAAATTATGATATAGTCTTCTTTCCACGCTTTCTTGCTCCTGTGAATACAAACGCAGTTGTTATTTGTTTCTTGCTAGCGTTAATGCTAGAATGGCGTAGACGATTTGATTCAATGTATAGCAGGAAAGAACACTAAAAGATTTATGTAAAATATGAACAGATTTTCTGATTTTCAATCCTGGCGCTAGGCAGGGAATTCAGAAGGGTTTTGGAAAAACTGCAAAAAAAAGCAATTAAATAAAATAAATCAGAAACCATGAAATAGTTACTTTTTAAGAAAAAGAAAACAGAAAGAGGTTAAAGGTGCATAAATTATTTCCTTCTGCTTTCACTATTTTTCCTTAGGCTGACTCTTCCGCATTGGTTATATTTGGTCGACTCTGCTCTATAAACAGAATATATTGAGGAGGAATATTTTTGCAGAAACTAACTTTTTCCAAAACTTCAATCTAGCTCAATTTTCTTTAAATATGAATTAGTTATTGATTAGAAAAAACGAAAAAACTGTATTATCCAGGACACTTAATTCGAATTCGAGAGACTTTTTTTTCAATCCTGGACGTCTGGTCACTCTATGCTTAAAGAAATATTGGGAATTCAAAATTAATATTTTTCTTTACTCCGACTTTTTAAAAAATGAAATATAATTAATATTTTTTTAATACTCGGGATGAAACCGGAACACTTTTTAAATATGGGATAAACAGTTAAAACTAGGAACTGTCCCGGCTAATCCAAGACTTCTGATCACCGCAGTTTATGCCAAATTTACTTTAATACTAAGTAGTTTTTGAATTATTTGTTTATTTGATTTTTCTGCAATAAATTGACAGTATCCTTTAGAGTGTAAGAATTGTTTGCTGGCTTTAAAATAGTTAAAATCAATGAAAAAATAAACTTTCGGCATTTCCCATAATAAAATTTACCACGACTGTTATGTGGTTAATTTCTCCAATGTTTGCTGCAGTAATTATTCGAAAAGTGACAAATTGACGCAATTATGCAATCGGGATTTGTTTGCTTGTTTAGCTATATTAGCGTCCCATTTTGAAGGAAAACGAGAGCTATTTTGGGATGGAGCTCGTATTTTTGAACCGTAGTCAGATGACGAGGGCGCCTCTTGAGCCGCTACGTCATACTTCAAACTTCCACCCAACGCTAAGGAGAGGTTATGCAATCGTGAATCAACCACCATTTGATGAATATCGAGTTAACTGTAGAAAGTTTTACCTGAGTGTGGGTAGTTTGTAGTGCAAAACTGAAACAACTCCAATCTATTGCACAATAATTAATTGTGGAAAAAAGGTGGATTATTATTTTTTTCTGTAATAATTTGAGAGAGTAATTGTTTCTGAGAATGGTGCATGATTGCGTCCAGTGTGTGTCGTTGGTGAGTATGGTTTTTTATCAATTTGATTTGCGCCTCTAAATCGGAGCTTTTTAAGCTTTTTCTTTGCTCTACCCTCTGTCAACTCCATTTTCTTCAGAAGAATTTCACCATGACCCGTAAGTGGGAAAATTAAAAAGAATATCCAATAAAAAGAATAACCATCAATCAATGGTATCTAAAAGGAACTGTAACCATGAAATATGTTAACATATTTATTAGCAAATTGTTATTTAGCAAATTTCAATTACAGTTCCTTTTAGATACCATTAATTGATGCTTTATATTCGTTTTTAATTTTTCATCTTTGGATCGCGGTAAAATTCGTCTGAAGAATTTTACATGGTCGCCTTAAGATGATTTTTTGAACCATTTTTGAATACAAGCGTTGAAGAATCTTTATTTTGTGCCATGTGCGAGTGTTCGTCTCTTCAATATTTTTCGAAGAGACCTCTTTGGGCTTGCAACCAACATTTTTAAAAGTCCTGTTCTGCAGCTTTTTCTTTAGCTTTAGTTACCGTTAATATTTAGTCATAACCTTTCCATACTTCCATTCCAGTTTTAAAAAGTTAAAGAAAATTTGATATTGAAGGACGTATAAAAAGGTTTAAAAACGATTTGGAACTTTATGAACTGTGAACTGGAATGGTTGTTCAATGTCAGCAGCAGCAGTTTTGTTCAAAAGGAAAACAACTCTTTCTTCTTTCCCTGCAACAGGTTCAAGTTTACGATGAAGCTGCATTTACAGAAAAGGATGGATTGCTAGGTAGGAAAGTATCGAAACGGACGATGGAGACAAGCATGGGTAGATGACAGAAAAATGTTTTTGTGACATCTTAGGGTATAAAACAATTTCCAACTCATTGACAAGAGTAATCTCCGTTTATTTTAGTTTAATTACCCCTTCACATGCAATGACTCATGCATCGGATTACCTAACTTTTTATATCCAAATCTTTTAATTAACCCCTTAGCTGGTTTGCCCGTATACCGTACGGGTATCGAATTATCGCAATTTTAAACTTAAAAGCTGAAACAAAGTCATTCACGGATGCGATAATTCGATACAAAAAGATATACTCGAGATATGGTCGTGGGTATGTTGACCAAGTTCTCTAGTAACATGTATGGGCAGAAGAGGAAGAGAGCAGAGGGAGGGGGTGGTGGTAGAACAAAACAGAGCTCCCCATGGGTTGACATTCACCCATGACTGCGCTTGCGTGTCTTCACGTGACCCAAAGGCGGAATTCCTCTGTCACGCATGGGCTGCCACCTCAACAAAAATGCTCTGACAACCGTCCAAAACAAAGCCGGAATCTTCATTTATATACAACAATCTTTGTTTACTCTCTCACGGGTAAAGATTGAAAAAGCAAATTCTTCTTCGAAATAAGTGAATTTCATTCGATTTCTGTCCGTTTGCTTTTACCTTTTTCGTGGCGAAGCAAGAGTCAGTCACGGAACATAAATATGCCAATTCCAGCGATATTTCGAGTGATTTGCAGTGAAAACTCGAGATAAATGAAGGACATCCTCCCCTCACATAAGAGAATAATCCAAATTTGGTGAAAATTGCGTGTCGTGATTTGAGATGAAAACATCACAGTAGTCAGTGGCAGCACAAGTTGATAGTACAGTAAAACTTCGATTAACTGTCACTCGTTTAACCGTCAGTTTCTGTTATAAGAAATGCGGGTTTTTAATATAACAATACATTTCTGTACATTACTAATCTTGTACTGAAGCTTATATTTATCGTTTTGTAAAATTAAATACAATATACCTCGTTACAACAATAGTTTGGGGACCAAATAAAGATATCGTTATAGAGGGATGCATTGTTATATCGAGGGGCGATATAATTACGTTATAAAAAAGTTAAATTTTGGTTGCTTTAATGTGGACACAATACAGCAATATACATTTTGCAAAAAAAGCATCTCCAGAGTGATGTTTGTTCAAGCATACAAAAATTTGAAAATTCAGCTATACAATAAAATAGTTCACATTCCTGAGAAACTTATTTATCGAAAAAATGCAATATTTTCGTTTGCCTATTCATTTTTTTAACTGTTAAGTCAACTGACAAGGCTTGCATAGAGTCTAATGCACGAAAATGATCATCATTTGTGGATGAAAGGCTTCAAAACATTGCCTGTAGGGACTGAACTGATTGAAGACAGGAATGACGCTAGTGTCTGCCCGACGGGGGGGGGGGCCCCAGTATCACCGAAAGGGGGGAACCACTTCCTGTAAGGCGGCCAATGGTAAACAAACTGGCTATCAAATTTTCGCCAGATCTTTTTTTATCTATTATTCAAAAAATTTTCAATCAAAAATTTCCCCCGACGGGGGGGGGCACAAAATTCCGGAAGGGGAGGACTGCCCACCCCCGTCCCCCCACTGGCGCCACCCCTACTTGAAGTCGATAAAGATTGCGATGTATCTGTATCATCATTATCCTCTTCATCATCATTTTCCATTTCGTCTGTGATTTGTGTCCGAAATCACAGACGAAATGGGTTATGTTCTTCAGTAACACCTTCAAAAACCATAAGATCATCATCCGCTATTAAAAATTCCCCCATGTTAATTCCAGGCCTTTTTCCACTTTAAGCTGAGTTAAAGACTTTTGAAGTCTCAAAACACATTCTCCGGCCATCTGAAACTTCGCCATTTTTCGAGTTTTCGTCATTATCAGTTTGCTTATCCTCCATGAAATATTGTAACAGAGAGGGAAAATGGCGTTGAGATTTGAAAAAAAAACACTGTTGTACAGGGGTTTATTGCTGTACACAATATCGTTATATTGAGGGGAGATTAACATTATGTTCTATGCAAATTCACCGGGACCACAAAATGTTATTGTTGTAGAGGAAATTGTCGTTGTAGCGGGAGTTTACTGTATTTCTGACTTTCAAACGATTTTATTTTCATTTTTGTCCCAAGACAGCAGTGAAATCAGGTTATTGTTTATATATATTAAGAGATTTCTATTATCCGTCTATTCGGTTATCCGTCACAGCCCTGGTTCGGACAGTGACGGTTAATCGAAGTTCTACTGTACGTAAAAGGCTACGAGCAGTCTAATAACAATTGAGTGATTTAATGTATTTTCCTCCCAGAGGAACACTGGCACGAATGAAAAAAGATATTTTTTGAGTTTAACTTAAGTGACCAGCTCTCCAGGATTCTGATTGTTTGCCCCCAGATTGAAAAAGTATCCAAATTTTCTCCGAATTTGAATTCGATGTCCCGAATTTTACTTCTGTAAGTGAATAACTGGTATAAAAGCTTACAAGATTTAATTTTTTAAAATTAAATAGAAAAGTTAATTTTAAATTTCCAACTGTTGCTATACGAATAAGGCGGCAAGACATCCTGAATTATTTGCGACAGTCTTGGTTTTTAAGCTCTTTATCTCGAATTTAAAAAAGAGTTCCGGATTTAAATTGTCCCGGTCTGTACCCTTTTTCACTTACCAACAGATAGTTCGTATTGAAATAAATAAACTGGATTTACTTTCTTAAAATATTAGCTTTTGAAGGACTCTCTTTCCGAATTTTACAAAAAATATGTTTTTTATGCTTTCTGTTATCGCTTCTTGGCACTTTTTCTTTTTAATTTTTTTTTTAAACAGCAAACTATTTTGTTATTATTGGATTTTCATTTCATTTTATTTTATTTATACATTTTTTTTAAAAAAAATTCCAATTCCCCCCTGTTCCTCTGCCTAGTCAAGGTCCTGTATTAGGTGCCCGGTTCCAGAGCGTCCCGATTTGAATTTCTGAAAATGTGGTCACTTACTGTTCAGCAACGGATTCCGAGACCACCACTTTTGGACAATTTTACACCGGAAAGAGGCATCAGGCAATGAGTCATATGAGTGCATTTCCGGAATTCTTTGTTAGATCACGATCAGTAAAATGTAAACATCACCCTTCCATTCTTCACTTTCCCCCTATTTTGATGAAAATAACTCAGCCCGGCGCATGCGCAAAAGCGTGGAGGGTTTCCGAATCCGTTGCTAAACAATAAGTTAAACCCATAGTGAGTAAACCTGAAATGATGCCTACCTAGGTTAACAATGTTATAAGTCTAATTTATGTTTTTACTTGCAGTTTTATATATAAAGTGAAGGCCTTAGCATTGTAATTAATTTCTTCCCTCATAAGGTGGGTGGAGCATTTGTGACCAGTCCTTCTCCCCACTTGTGTACTTTATCACTCAGCTCTGCCTTTGAAGATCCACTTCACTGCCCCTGGGCAGGGGTAAATATAAATTTAACTTGTTGTCTCCCACCGATCATTGCAGACCGTACACCCTTTTGGGTAGGCTGGCCAGTGTGGGTCTAAAACAAAAAAAAAAAAGTTATAAATCTGTATATAATACTTGGTGCTCCATCGTACGAAGTGTAGTTATTCTTTACATTTGATTCTAATATTTTAAATTTACTTTCTGTTGATTTAACTCAAACCTTTTTTTCAAATTGTAACAGTCTTTATTTAGGTGTACGATCGGTTTCTACGCTTTCTTCCCAGGTCTGTACAAAGAGTCCCACGAAATTAAACAATTTTCTTGTTTATTATAGAGTTTTATTACTCAAAATAGCGATCTTTGTCGTTTAAAGCGATTTATTTTTTTCGAATGTAGCAATTGCTTTTATTAGGATTTTAATCAAAACTATTGTAGCTCATTCTCTTTTAAATAAATAAAGAGAACAAGAAACGTAAAAAAATTCAGAAATAGCAAAATTAATCTATTATAAAAATTTTTTGAAATAAAATATGAAGAGATAATGAAGCTTAAAAAACACATTTTCTAACATTTTTACTATTTATTCTTCAAAGTTATTCACCGACATTCATTGTGTGGATAGAGTATACGCCATGCACAGTTAAATATGGAAAGTTTAACTCTTCACAAGCTAACTTTACATTCTCATTTAAATTTATTTCATCTTCTTTTTTTCTATGTGAAGCCAAAAACTTGATAATCCAGGACGAAGAGTACCACAACAGGAGTGTCCGAACTAATCCCACTTTATTTAAGAGCCAGTAATCTCAGAAAACAACACAAATTAAAACAAAATACAAAATTACACAGCAAACTAAAGCTTTTATTCAACCTGCTAAATGAGCAGGGCGTAAAATAAGAAGTACTAATTTTTATTTTGAATGAAATTCCACCATCCATCACTGGAATCCTCATCCACCTAGGACAATCTCGCAACCGTCATGGTTACTATAAACTTCCATTCACACCCTCTATATAACCACATTTCATTACACATTCTTCCTATTTACTTGCTTCAAAGTAAGATAATTATCTAGAAAGAGATGTTACACCCAAAGAAATACGCATTCTGCCCTTGTTTGAGAAGCTGGCGTTGATTCGCATGTTCGAAAACTGGATTCGTGTTTGAAACTGGGCTTGATCAAGCTGGGCAAAATAAAACACTCGGGCAAACAACTTGGAGATTTTCACAGTTTGTAAGATAGATAAGTAATGGAAATAGTTTCTTCGCGAATTGTTTTGTATGGAGTTTAATGAATGATTCTAAATTCAACGCTGCATTTGGCGTAACACAGTCATACAGTGATGTAAAATACCCAGGTATTTATTTTTAAGGGTAAATACCCAGGGTATTTACCCGGGTATATACCCAAAATGGGTATTTACCTGGGTATTTATTTTTCAATTAACTCTATTCAGATAAAATACAGGCACTGCTGTGAAATATGATTTTTCTATGTAATATAAATATGTATATAATATACATTGAGCATTAGGTAAGATAAAAAAAAATCTAGTTTTATGAACCTTTTAAATTATATAAAGGCTAAAAAATGAATCAGAAAAAACAAATACGCAATACTATATCATAGATGTTGGCGTGACTTAAATGTCAATCCTTTTTTAATACAAGGAGTAAGGGAATAATAATGTATTTGTTGCTTTTTAAAAATGAGAGTTATTTTATCTAAATGAAGAAAAGAAAATAATGAGTTTGGTTTAAAATGAGAAGCAGCTTATAATAGAAACTAAAATGAAAGATACAATTGTTTATCATTCTTTTTGGATTAATTAGTCAAAGTACCAGACATTGCTGATGAAAAGTTAGCAGATGTTTCAATTCTAACAGTTTTTAAAAGAGAATTATTCTGAAAGTAATATTCACTCATATTACTTTCAACAAAGTTAAGTGATCTTTGTAACAACATTTCAGCAACAAGAAATTTGAATTCTTTTGTTGCTGAAACTGTTGTATTGTTTGACGATATATTAGATGCACACACTCACACAAAGTTTCCTGGTTAGATGGGATTCATCTGGATCATAAACAACGATACTTAAATGTTCTTGAAACTTTAAATTTGATGTAGTTGTCATAGTTGGAATTTGATTAGAAGAAAATTCATCATCTATTTTATCCCTTTCAAAAACTTTTTTTAATCCAATAGGACTTTTGAAATATTTTTTATGTGTTTCTCCATTTTGCTTATATTGGCATGTTTATACTCAACATTACAGTACTTACATTGGATACTTTTATCCTTTCTTAACATTAAAAGCTCCAAGCAGGTAACTTTTCCCTTTTTTCCACTTTTAACATAAAATATATAACAATATTAATACATGTAAAGTAAACAACTATGTATTCACTAAATCAAAACAAGAATGAATGTTTGACTTCCAGCACGGCAATGTGAGTAAATTATGGATCACAAGATTCATTGGTGCTGTCTATCTCTACTAAGAATAAAGGAGAATGGGTTCACGTTGGTGCTCTACAGGACAAGACCGCTAGGCCTAGAGCAACGAAATTTGTGCAAACATACTTTGAAGCTTGGGAATGTGCACCTCGTAGCCGTTTCTTTTAATTTTAATTCATTAAAATTTAAGAGACATTTTGGCATTTTTCCTTAATAACTTCCAAAAATATTACTCCATAAAAATTATTTTTACACCATCTGAAAATTTAAAAAATTATCCTTTTAATGATATCAATTAAGTTGTCATTCGATTTTTTTCTCTAATTTTAATAAATCTTAAAAAAATATTTTAAAGCAGAATTTTAAAACAATACTTTTCAATGTTACAATGAAACTCAAACTATTTTCATTGTTAAACGAAATATTTAATTGAGTGTTTCTCTTCCATTGTTGAAAGCTAAGATAATATCCTATGTAATTTTACTTGCCTTTTTTATTTGATCAATTTATTTATGCAATCTGTAAGAGAAGCTCTCAAGATAGTAAGTATATTAGGAAATAATCCAGTTAACTGAACAATTATGGTTGCTATGTTCTAATTCATTTTATCGGCATGTTTTAAGCCAGCTAACATGTCGCGCTATTTCGATGCTGAAATCAAGTTTGTTAAATTATAGTTCGTGTCGATTACGTACAATTAGATGTTACTTGACTCCATAAGGGACATTCAAATAGACAAGGAACAGAACAAGTGCAAGGCTACGTAAAGAACGCGGATCTATCTCTATTTGCAATCTCAAATAGAGATAGATCCGCGTCTCTATCGCAATTTGAAGTTTCAAATTATTTTGTTAAGGGAACCATGAATATCAAATTATGCATAAGAGAGTCTGTTGAAATAATATTTCCGGCGAAAAGATGATTACCGAAGGTGACTAGTATAACATAAACGGTGCTAAAAATTATTACTCTATTGTAAGTGTCATAGCTTCAAACCGTAAAAATTAAATTATTCCCGATCCCGTTTAAGTTTCAGAATACTTTATTCTGAATCCTGTTAGCAATTGGGTTCTTTTCTATAATTTAGTCAAAACTTTAAAAAAAAAATTATAAACTATGTATTATGTATATAAATTTTATATGTTTGATTTTGCATCGCCATTCGCAAATATTTTTTTTTTTTTTTTGCAAAATACCCATTTTTTGAAATTTTATCTGTTTGATTTTGAATCACCATTCGCAGATGCCTTTTTTGAAAAATATACAGTTTTGGGATAGTTTTAATTTTTATGTTTCATTTTGAATCACCATTCGAAAATGCATTTTTTTTTTTTTTTGCAAAATATATTTAGCAGTATTTATAAATTTTATATGTTTTATTTTGAAATATAATTCACAGATACATTTTTTGCAAAATATTCAGTGTATGGGTATATATAAATTTAATATTTCTTTTTGAATTACCATTCTCAAATACATTTTTTTGTAAAATACCCAGTTTCGGGTATTTATAAATTTTAAGTTTAATTTTGAATCGTCATTCACAAATACTTTTTTTCTTGTAAAATATCAAGTTTTTGGGTATTTATAGAAGTTTGTATGTTTCATTGTGAAGCAGCATTCGAAAAGTTTTCTATCCCCAAAATACCCAATTTTTGGGTATTTACCCAGGCCTTGGGTAAATACCCGGGTATATACCCAAAAAATATTTACCTATCCACTGGGTATTTACCCACCCCACATCACTGCAGTCATATTTGGCTAAAGAGCCGTTAAACCTACTTATACTCGCTGCCAATATATAAAGAGGTATAAAGAAATATTGGAAAGGTCAGACTTGTTGGCTTTGTAAAAAAAGTGAGTGAAGGAATATACAAAAGGGCTGGGGGGAAAAAGTAAAAATGTTAATGTCCAAGCGACCTCTTCGAGTGGCATGGCGAGGGGGAAGGCGCAACAAAGACGAAATAGAAGTGCGCTTATTTCACTTTTTAAACCGAAGTATGGTGAGAGGGGAGGAAAACAAACAGAGTGCCGTGGACTCTGTTTACTCTTTCTTCGTCACTGATCCCACCGTTTAATTCTTCGGATCCAAAACGAAAACGACGATGCCATAACCTTAGTTTTTAAATAAAGAACACCTTACTTTCTTTGTCACTAAACTTGGACCCGCTGTTGCATGGTTTCCGTTGCAATAATAGCACTAAAAGAGCATAATTTCTCTCGTACAGTTTCACAACCTAAAATATTAGGTTTAAATTGGCCAAAAATCCATTTAGAAAGTTTTAGAGTAGTTTCTTACTAGCCTGGTTTACTAGGCAAAATCAGACGCTGCGTGACCGGAGGTATTCAATACTTGATCCCACTAAGAGATCCGCCACGTACGTCAGCTTAGGTCACATCAGAACCGTCGGCGTTAGAGAGGGCAAGCCGACTCACGTGTCGTCCTCGTAGTCGGACCATAGTTCAAACTGCCGGATTCCCTTCTCGAACAACCATAATATAGCTTCAAAATGGGACATTAATGAATGCAATTCTGAAGCAAGCCTTTACATCCTCTCTATCTACAAGCATCCAATCCTCCTATTATACATACAAATAAGCATCCTTCTTTAGCGAAGTATAAAAACCTGCATGATGGACCTGTAAAGCTCGAATTTTGTTTCCAAACATATTTGGTATGCGTTCAGACCATGTCAGGTAAGTCACTTGTTGATAAATTGGGGCTGGAAGTCCGAGTCCTCCCGGAGAGTCAACCCACACTCTTAAACCAAAAAGTTGAATCGGCTATCCTAGGTATTGAATTGCCGCGGTGGCCTAGTGGTAAGGTGTCGGCCTCGGAGCCGGAGGGTTCTAGGTACGAAACCCGATTCCACTGATGATCCATCGTGTATTGGACCTGTTGCACGCTAAATCAAACGTAGAGAGTCAAACGTCTCCCGTTGGTTTGGTGCGGAAGCTTGGAGGTGCCTGCTCAGGTGTCGACCTCGTCATCTGACCGCGGTTCAAAATTACGAGGTCCGTCCCTAAAATAGCCCTCGTGTTGCTTCAGAACGGGACATTAAACTGAACCGGGTCGAGAATAAAGATGGATCTTTTAACCTGAATAAATTTTATAAAATGAATTTTTGAGCAAGCAAAAAATGCATCACAACACCACATATTTCATAAATCTTTTCATTTAACATGTTAAGCGCCACGACTCACGTCTGAGATTCGAACCATCTATCTAATTGTATGACCCCTTCTCTGCTATGTCTTAACAATAGTAGAGAAGAGGGTGACTGACGCGGTTCGAACGGGAAGTTCAGTGTCAGTCATCGGCGACTGACATGGCGCTTAACCGGTTAAAAAGATTACATAAATTTTTGTTCTAGAGCTTGATTGGAATGCATTTATTTGATATCCAAAGTAATTGATCTAAAATGCTAGATGGGCTAGTTTGCAGCCCGTATTCTTTGGTTTAGAATCAAGTTATGGCCTATGCCACTATGTTGAAAATATTTCAATCCGAGCTGGTAAAACAAATGGATTTTCGGATTCGTTCTGGCTTAGAATAAAAACTGCTTAGAAGATTCAAGCAAACTGATCCGTAGCAACGATGAAAACAATGACCTTTTTTCATTGCGTTTTGTTTGCTTTTCGTTTGCGTTCTGTTTTATTTTATTCTTTTCATCATTTAAGTCTTTTACTAATATTTTTCAAATTCAAATAACACAAGTATTCAAAAAAAGAACATTCAATCTGTAATCATGCGTGACAGGATTTATGATGTTTTGATTCCATAATCATCCTAAACTGAAAATAAGCGCAACTTATTTTGAATATTAATGTCACAATAGAAGTTGATTAATTTGCCCACTGGAATGACAAACACTTGCCATCAATGTTCCCCTTGTGTCGCAAGCAGAGCCAACACCGGTTCCCGCGCAAAATCAACAAAAACAACTATGTTCACCTTGGAACCACCCCTAGCATGCACTTGCATCGCATTGCTTGATTCTACATGCAATGAAATCCGATTTTGATAAATGATTTATTTAAGAATTCTGTGGCATAAAAAGACTACTTGAAATCAGTGCCGTACCGAGGTGATCCTGCGCCCTTGGCGGAGCTGGCAAAGCTGCGCCCCCCCCCCCAAGTGACACATTTTCATTAATTTTCCATCCCTTCTATACAACCCCTACCCGGAAAAAACTACATTCCTGCAAATATTTTTATATACTAATTTAGCATATTTTATGATTTATTAAATAGGTTTAATAAAAATTACGTGTTCTTAAAAAATACTTTAATGAATTATATTCATGAATAATAGTGTACACAACAAAATAAATGTATCATCAAATAAACTACTAACTGAATAAAATTACTCTATGATGCGCAAGGCCTAACCGAACAGCAAAAAATTAACAGATGGGAAAGTTGTAAAATATCTAAACGTCTTATTACATATCGAATGAAAGAATAATATGATGATTTGAAAAACTAAAAGAAATAATCCTGAAGTAGAAACTAAATTTCCAAAAACATTTTCAAGTAAAATGTTAAAAATATCATTTATGAAAAAAGATAGTTATCGGAATTTTCCAAATAATAAATTTTGTGAAAATAATAAAAGTTCATTTTCATTTTTTTCTTAGTCAAGATGTCAAAAAAAAGAAACCTGAATTGTAATAATTGCGAAATTAAAATGAAACTAAGAATCTGTAATTCGATAGCAAAAGAAAAAGCAAAATGCATATGTCAATTATCTCACTATAATTGAAGAGAGAATATATTATCATTAGTGACGAAAAAGAAAATATTTCACTGTATAAAACTTACCAAATGAAATAAAAATCATTTTATTTAATGAGCTTGAGTTGAAAAATATATTTCAAAAAGTGTATAAGAAGAAAACACGGGTAAGTGAAAATCTACTTTGGAGCTAGAGTAGTTAAATGTATCAAAGAGAGCAAATTTAGTTCACCATAATGTTAACAATGGTTAAAGATCATGTGCTTAAATATCACAAAAAGCTATCACTCCGCCCTGCCTTGGCACCCGGTCTACATTGAATGACCGGAAGCCAGGACTTCATCTGGCACTGTGGTCCCCGCATAACAGCCCCCATTACGAGCGGCTCGTACGACGACCCCCATTGTACCGGGGTACGACCCGTAATCGGAAATGGGCCCTAAGAGCCACACCGCCATTACTGTATCCACCAAGGGAGCGAGAACCTGCTTACTTATCCGTCAAATTCTCATCCGTGAACTTCGCCATGCTGGGATCATGTGATTAAATATGCGATTATATAAAAATAAGGAAATTAGTGATAATGTGATTAAATAAGGAAATTAGTGATAATGTGATTAAATAAGGAAATTAGTATGTCATTTTAAAATTGAAAAGTATTATTGCAAGTTATACAATTTTTAAATTTCTATAAATTAAAGAAAAAAAAATTCTACAGTTATTAAATTGGTATCATTAAAAAGATATATTTTTAGATGATATTTATTAAAAATAATGCGAAAAAACTGCAAAATCTTGCCTACATTTTTATTAACTGTAAGTTGAATTTTCTTTTGAGCTTTCAAAAGTTGATGGATGATTTTCAAAGATTGATAGTTGATTTTACTCTTGTTTTGAAGAGCATATGCGCCAAATTTCACCAATATCAAGCAAAAATGTCGATTTTTTTTTTTTAAAGACAAATAACATTAATCTTTGTATACATGACTGTAAAGCAAAATTTTATGGTTAAATCAGTTACAATTATCAAGACAAGTAAAATCAAGGAAATCATGAATTTGGTGTAGAAGAGTTGCATTAGATTTTTTATGCAATAAACTCTAACACGAAATACTATAATCTTAATTTTATATTTTGCTTGTAATCATGCTTTTGTGTGCATATATTTACTACTAATAAAAGCGCATGTATGCATAGGTGACTGTCTATTGGCGTTCTGCAAAACAGGCCTTTGAGCCTAGAGTTGCCAAATTTGTTACAAACCTACTATGACGGGTAGCAAAGTACACCTCAGTGAGTTTTTTAAAACTTTAATTAATTAAAACTTAAGAAAGAGTTTGGAGGGGTATTCAGCGATAATAGCCGGAAATATTATCATTAAAAAAGAATTTCTACACCGTCTTATATTTCAAAAAAAATCATCTTTCAATGATAACAGTCTAGTTGTCGTGCAATTTTTTCTTAAATTTGACAATTTTTAAAAAAATATTTTTATGTATAATTTACAACAATACTGAATTGAAAATCAAACCAATTTCACTGATTCATCAAATCCTTATTTTAATATTTCTCTTAGTGTTTAATTTAATGTTTTTATTATTTAAAAAAAAGTGATATAAAAATTTATTTTGATTTATTACAATATAAAACCTTTTTTTTGTAATGAAATGTTGCCATTTTCGTTGCTTTTCCCGTTTTTAGTCTTAATTTTTTGTTAATTCTTTGCTACTTGAAATAAATTTACTTTTTAAATAGATTTGCTATTTTGCTATATTATTTTGATAGATTTACTTTTTAGCTATGATCTAAAATTCATTTTTTTCCCCTTAGGGCAGATAATCTTTAATGGAAACCATACCATCTATTTATTTGTAATAATTAGGTAAAACATTCAAGTTATTGTCATATAAATAAAGTGCAATAAATGTACTTTAAATCTGAATTATGCATGATCGAAATAAAAATTAATTTTCATTGAATTTAATGATATTAAAGAGCCATTCTGCCTAAGACTTTTTTAACAATTGAATGTAAAAATCAAAGACATAATTTTTATTAGATTCAAAACATATTGCCTTAAAATTTAGTTCAAATTAGCTTGCGAAAAATTAAATAAGTTGATGTTTTTAAAATCGGTTGGCATAAATAATATATAATTAATAAAATGGGCGAATAGCTGGCAGTAGAAGGCGGCTAGTATTTAATACAACAAAAGCAATTTAAAAATACAGAAATAATTTGAGCTCACCTCTTTAAAACTAATTTATCTCCTTAGAAAAGAATGAAAATGTCCAAGTATTTCTTTATGCGCCCACTCTCTGATGAAACATAAACAGAAATGCAACATTTCCTTCTTATTATTTTCTACTAAAGAAACACCAAAGGACCACTCGTCCAATAAGGACGAGGCCCATTTATCCTTCCTACAATATAATAAACAACATAAAATAAGACCTTCCCACCCCTGGACCCTTCCCACAAAAAACTCCAATAAAAAGCGCGATTCCCCTTTTCCTTTGAGCTTTTAATAGCTAAATTACGTGAATTTTTTGCCCTCCCTCCCCTCTTATCAGCGTCTTAGAGGTTCGAAGAAGATTCTTAAGTCAGGTTGAGGTTCCCTTGTCCATCTATTTTACGACTGTAAAATGAGATGCAAAAAAAAGAAGAAAGAGCATGTTGTTTTGCCATCTAGGTAAGAACCACACCCATGGTCAAAGAAGGAAACCTTTTCGTCTTGCTGGAGGGGCCCTTTTTTCCTGCGGCAGCAAGAAACTTTAAGTGCTCATTGCCGCATCAGTTTGTAGCATAAAGCTACATGCTATTTTGTTCCAAGAAAAAGCGCAGGCCCTTTCTCTCTCTCTGTAAGGGGGTCGCAACCAGACTAGTTGGCAACTTGACCACTGGACAAAACAACACTCCCGTAATGTTTAGTGAGCCGCTGAAAACTTATTCTCAATTTTTTTTTGCACAGCAGATCGTACCAATCTAACTCTAAGTTTTTAAAATGGACATGTTTGCGCCCCCGTTCTGCCTGCGCCATTGGTGGGAGCCAATCTCGCCCACCCCCTCGGTACGGCCTGCTTGAAATAGCAATAAACTTTCAAAAATTAAAATGGTTTTTGCAACACTAGATGTAAGGAAAAATATATGACAGGTACCACCACCAACGAGAGATAACTATAGTGACGCCTCAGTTGTAATTTTTCCCCCAAAAGATAACAGCTGCGAATCCCTTTTGCGTATCTTTTTTTATGTCTACAACCGTGAGAATAAGAACCACCCGCCATTTTCTTATTTTCTCAAATAGCAAAACTGGCGCCTACGTTCGCCGCCGACGAACCTGCTCAAAGAACCGTAACCGGCTTGGTTACAGAAGATCACGTCCTAAAGAGCGCTTAGAACATCTAAGCTGTCATACAAACATTCCTTTAAAAAAAGTGTTATTTTCAGAACACAATCCGACTGTCTCGAATGTAAAAATATCTCGTCTCGAATGCAAAGAATGGATGAATATTTAAACAAAGCCTTCCTCTGTGTTCGAAAGCGGATAATGCACAAAGGGAAAAGGAAAGAAGGAAGCTTGTTAATCACATGGTAAAGGGTAAACATCCCCAGTTTGATTGTTTAAATAGAACAACTAATCGAAAGTTCGCGCTCTCCAGACATGCGATCAGGAAGGCAAGTCTTTTAGTGCGGAAGTCTGGTCTTTCCTCTACAGACAGTGGTTTTCAAAACAACCTGCTAAAATAGATCTTTTCTGTTTGCAAACATCCTTCAGATACAGCGAAATTGTGTTGTACGCAAAGGTATTTGCTTCCCGGCAGTGATGCAAACCTCCTCGCCTGTAATGATGTGTCTGTCTCGTTCATCGAATTAGAGAATTTTTGATATTTAACTCTTTAATTAATTCAAATTAATAACTGATTAAACAAACAGAATTATCTTTGTCACGCTTAAGTGTATCAGGTTTCTTTGTATTCTTATACGGATTGAAATAACAATAAATGCCCCAGATACGCTGAGTCATCTGATTAGGAAATTAAATAAATTTCTACATCAAGGAATTAATAATAGACGTTATTTAAAATTTTCCGCTTAACGTCCCCTTTTCTTCCGAAATATTTTGTCGTGACCCTCAAAATTGGAAAGAATAAGCAATAAAATGCGGCTTTCATCAATGCTACTGTCCTACCGCCACGAGAAAACCCCAGACACCAGACATGCCGGTGGCGGTCGTTATGGAAACGAGATATTCCTCTGCACTTTGGGGGTGAAAGAAAGGGCTTTATTTCATTTGGCGCAGTTAGAACCGGGGGAAGTCACATTTCCCTTTGTATTGCTGAATTCCTCGCCTAAAGAAGTGTGCTTAGTTTGCCAAATGTTGCGGTTGACCTTATACCCGTTTCCCTCTTTTCTTTGACTCGTCTACTTGAGGCAACCCTGATCAGGGTTTTTCTCGTAGCGGTAGGACAGTACCTTAACCTTAACAAAGTTACCCCCGTCCTGTCTTAGCACTCGAGGACATTGAATGACAGTCGCTGCAATAACTGGAGTATTGAGGCCGGAGTCCTCAAAGCCATCACCGGCCACGGCCTGACCCCTCCCGTAGGAGGTACGTACTGTCACTGGAGGGAAGTAATTATTGTACCCCCAGGAGAAGCGATACCCCGCTTACTTATGAGGCGGCTTCTCATCCACGTACTCGTGGTGCCTCCCGGGGGAGTCATCAATGAAAAGTAAAAAGAAATCGCATTTAAATGCATCATATATATAAAGAAATCATATACGAAACATTTAAGCAGCAAATGTTTAAGAATTTTAAGCCAACATGATTTCGCTCATTATTTTTGCTTACAAATTTTTAAAATTCTGAAAGAAGGTAGTTGTGAACATTGCATTGACCTCAAAATCGGCTGACGAAACTCCCTTGATCATCTTCCTTCAATTAAAAAAGGCCTACTTGTTGAGAAATCATTTCTTAAGATGCAGTACTTTTTACACAAATGTCCCCTTTTCTTATGAAAGATTTTATCGGAACCCCCCTCCTCCCCAATATTGGAAATCAAAACATTAATTATTTAGTAAATTGAAAAAAGGAAAAAAATAAAAAGAAATTCCATTTAAAATGATTACTCAGCAAATTCTATTGAAATATTTCAAGTCAAGGCAAGTTAAAGATTTCCTTGACTATTTATGCTCACAATTATTGAAAAATCTGTATGAATAAATTCCTGCGAAAATTTTTTCGATCCCCAAAATCGCTCTGTGAGATCAAAGTTGCGACCCACATTTCAGGAGCCTCAAAGTAGAGGCTCCTGAAATGTGGATCGCACAAAATTACCCCAAAGTTTTCTAGAAAGCTTGCATATGCCTGAAATGTTTTCAAGTTTAAATGTATACACATAAAAAAAGAGATTTCCTTTGCAGCAGGGTTTGATAAACGTTTACTGAAAAAGCAGCTGTTTGCTAAAGTCTTTAAATACATTCACGATTGAACGGGTTTCGAACTGAAAAATATTCCGAACATATATTTCGGTTTATAGGAGCGTTCAGTCAACATTTGGGTCCATTTGAGTTAGAGTTACGTATGGATTTAAATTCAAAGTGAATCAGAAATTAGAATCCATACAGAAGTTCAATATCGGCAATATTTAATGTCATTTTTTTAATCATGGGTTTTTGAATTTATAATTTTGATTACTGATTCTCTGTCACTTTAATAAATTCGAGATACCTTTTACGAAACTTAAATTCTACTAAAAGAGACATTTATTTCAGTATGAAGACGAACTGCAATATCCTACAAGACATGAAAAGTACAGAATACATAAATTTTTACACGTTTTACAGTTCCTATTTTCCACTCGGTAGAAACAGAAAAAAATTAAAGCGTCATCGCTAGCAATCACTTTTATATTTCTTATACAATTATAAGCTTATTTTTTTAAATGTTGTTTGTAACCCGGAATTTATTCTCATTTCCACAATCAAAATGATTAAATTTGACATGACGCTCGTATGTAAATGATGGAAACTTTTTTAGTTGTTTGTGATTTCTTTTTCATTATTATTAGCAACTGCAACAATTGCCGACCGATATCTTTTGTAACCTAAATAAAACGCTATTTCAGATTATATGGCGTTTTTATTCTCTCGAGATAGTTTAGAAACTAGACCAAAATAAACAAACTTGAGACATACATTTCGCATCCATTTAATCCGCCATCAAATATATATATAGCACCAAGCGATCCTAACTGTAAAACAATTTATTGCAATTCAAATTAAATTGATTTAATCCTTATAAACATTATTCATGGCAATTAAAAATCGATGTAAAAAAACTGCACCATACCAAAGATATACTTTTTTTAGGCCCATAAAAATGAAAGAAAGCATAAATGTTTAATAATAAACCGTAAATAACATATTCTTTGCTCTTACATATTCTTATTGGACAGTATTTGAGTGAAGACGCTTCCTTTGCTGAATTACTGGCATTTAGTACGGAAAGTGCAGAAAAAGTTTCTCTAACTACTGAAATAGGACCATGAATAATGAGTAGATTTTAAATTTGGCCACTGATCAATATTACTTACACATTTGATATAGCTATTTTTAGAAGTCGACAGAGACAATTAAATCATCCAATTACTTCCCTTGTAGACACTTTTTCTTTGTGAGAGTTACCGCTCATCTTTTGTTGATATTTTTCTATACGAAGTATAGAAAGAAAAAGTATTGCAGAAATTAGACCTCGAGATTTTGATGAGTCTCTACTTTTCAGAACTCGCCGAGTCCGAAAAACACATTTCTGGAACTATGTCTCTATGCAAACGCGACAACCCCAAAACATAACTAGATAGAAAGATAAAATTTGGTATGTAGTATTTACTCCAAAATTGTAGATTTCTGTCAAGTTTTGGACGAAACGCGTCAATGGGGCATCTGTCTGTCTGCCTGTCCGTGTGCATGGGAACACGATAATTCAGAAACACAACAAACTAGTATCGATGAAATTTGCATGCAGTTTTATCACCAGAATTGCAGATGTGTATCAAATTTTGGATCCATCGTATTGACTGCCTGTCGGTCTGTTGATTCGTATGTGTGTGAACGCGATAACTCAGCGACACAACTAGCTAGATGGGTGAATTTTAGCATGTGATATTTACACCAAAAAATGCAGATCCCCGACAAATTTTGGACCTAATCGGTCAATGGGAAGAGGTTATGTTCCACAATGCATATCGATTCTCTGCAATATACAAAACGTGCCAAATTATTGAACTAACTGTACTAGAGAGTCGGGAGGAGACACTCCCTCTGATTAAATTTGTAGGATTCATATAAGATGACGAAGTGCAGACCAACCAACAGTCTCCTTTTAAGGATTCTTTTATTCTGGCATCTCATAATCTTAAGAAAGGTCCTTTTTCCGTAGTATATATTTAGTTGAGTTCCTAATTAGGAACAAAAGTTGGGCGAAGAATGCGTGCCGTATCAGTAATGAGAGGATTAGCAATAAAGATTCAACAATAATTATTGCGTTTCGCTTAAAAATAATTTATCAAGTAAGCAACTGTGATCTTTCAACGATTTGAAAAATCTGTAAGCATGGATTGAAGAATATAATAACTGAATTGAATAAAAAGATGTATTTAGAAACAATAAGGGTCATATTCAAGAAAAATTCTAGTCATCATTTCTAGTTCTTGCCATCTATTTAATTTCTCATTGTCCGTTTGGTATAACCAGAAAGTTCGCAGAATCTTTGAAATACTTTCAAAATAATTGATTCCAAAATCGAGATAAACACTAATAGTTGGGCGATGACAAGTTAACTCAGCTTTTGACAAATTTCTTCAAATTGATTTCGTGATCTGGTTCACATTTAAAATAAAAACTACATTTCCGGTTCGAACAGGAATTCCTTTTATTTTCCCACCACCGCAATCAATGTGAACAGTCGCTTAACTCGAACTAATTAGGCAATGTTTTCCGATTTCCGTCGGGACTTCCTACTCTTTGTTCTCTTTTTCGATGAATTCTGCTTCAAATTCAGCGTGTGAGGTCAGTAAAGAGGACAGATAGGTCGAGATTTCATTCGCCAATCGATTCAATTCATTAGAAAGCAGGAAAGTGTAACCGCTTTTTCGCACGATGAACAAAGAAGATTTCACAATTCTAGCGACACTACGGGCTGAAACGAGCGCCCAGATGTGCAAATGGTTGCTTATCTTTCTAACGAAGGAAGGAAATTGGGACTTCTATAAGGTGTGCAAGGAAAACTGTGAAAATGTAGATTTTTCTTATGATTTTAAGTACAGAAAGACCTGTTTAACGCGAGGATGCATTCCCTTTTTTTTTTTTAAACGCTAAATAAAATACCTTCAAACAAGATTATCTTAACACAGTGGTTATCAGCTTTTCAGTAAAGTGGAACATATACTTTCACCAATGGTATTTTCCACTTTTTTCGCTATTATTTGTGAACTTCGATTTAAAAACAACTCTGAAGTGAAACACTAAAAAGCAGATAATTTCAAGAAAACCTTCCTTTTATTTTAAATATCATTAACCCTTCAAGCCCCAGCGTCCTATTTATAGCATAGTTACATTTCACTTCTGTGGCTAAATCTATCGCATTCTATTGCTTCTTGTTTGCTTTGTCTAACAACCCAATAGGCATTCCCGAACTCTTAAACAATTTTCAACTGGCATATTTCACCAGTTGACCAGATTTTATGGTTTTGTGCAGTCAAACTGCCGTCATTTTGAAATTTTTTGCTTTTTCGTTTGACTCATTTTCATTGTAACGCAGGGAATTGGAAAGTAATCTTTATTTTTTGATATATTATTACATTTTAAAAATCTTCAAATATACATCCATAAAATTTTTTTAAAAATTATTTTCTACCGACTTTTTGATAATTTATAATAATAATAGATATAATAATAATAAATATAATAATAAATAAAATAAAAGCCCCAATTTTTTTCGTAATTTAATTTTACTTTACAATTATTTTAATCATGGTGTTTTTAACATAATTTTTTAAAAATTTAAATTTATTGAAAACTATGCTTTAAATTAAACTGGGATTTAACGAGTTAAGTGGGGTTTCATTGTATTAGGTAAATGTAAGAACGCTTACTCATCTTGTGTTAGTAATTGACGTTAAGTTTTGCTTTATATTTTTGGTCGTATAGGTGTCTCATTTAAAAGCAGCTTCACTGAAAGTAGTGACGTTATTCACTGAAAGTAGAAAATCAGTCAAGGATTTCCACTGCAAGATAGAGGTAATAAATTCTCCGAGGCTGTAGAGTCACTGCTTCTTATTTTTAAAAAGCGTCGTTTCTTCCGTTTCCTACCATGAGGAGTAATTAGTATTGTTTTCAAATTACGGTACACATAAATCACAATCACCCAACTGTAACTGAAAAATCACGTTTGAGAGATTGGAATTGTAGCCTTCATTTAAAATTGTGTCTTTCGTTTAATTTACCTTTTTAAGGTTAGAAACTATTTGTAAATTCATTTTGATGATAAATTAAAAATTGTGTTGATTCTGGTAGTTAGGACAGAAATTTGAGTTTGAATCTCGAAGCCGAATTTTTTGACGATTACGAACCTGTAATGCCGCTTCCTTGCAATATTAGTCTTATTGTTGGAAAGATACATTTATAGAGGTTTTATTGGATGCCAGGGAGAGGCCTCGCCAATACTCCCTGACCTCGGCTACCATTTGGCGGCTTGCGACAAATTGGGTGTCAAACTGAAGGTTCTCGAAAATGCGAGAATTATGGTCTTATCTCTATTAGGAACGGAGATATGGAGATTGTTTTAGATGATTCTATATGACGTCACGCCCTGTCGGGAAGACTATAACTTCCAAGGTGCTCAAAAGAGGGATGATCCCTTTGGAGTCTGTTCGCAAAACGAATTGGTCAGCTGTTACACGCTGAACATTATTGTCAGTGTTGTTTCTGTTATTATTAATGATTTGCTCTCTACTTGTGTTGCTAATTTGTGCAAGTGCTGTTTTTCTTGCTACCTGTACTTCGAGTTTTCCGGAATATTCGTGAATAAAGCATCTTCTCCATTATCCCACTTTCACTGGACTGGTTTCACCATACACCCACAGGACGAACAGTATTTTTTTCTTTCTGTACTTAGAATACGGGAAAGTAAAAAAAATCGATAATTCTGTTTTAAAAATATTGCTTGGCCAATTTGCCTTTTAAAATGAAATTTCCAGTTCTAAATATCAGGATGTGTAAATTTAAATGAGTAGTTAAAATTAAACAGGTTAACATCAGCGAAATCCACCAACGCTAAGCCATATTGATTTAAAGTTTTATAAAAAATATATATCGAATATTATCCTAAAGAAGTATTTTCTGTAGTGGAAAATCTTACATAATTATAGCATAAAGTGCATTACATCCTTGTTTATTTTTAATGGTTTTGTACTAGTTAAAACAAAAATTAATAGATAAATAATGAAAAACTAAAATAATAAATCACAAATAAAGACAGACGAGTTCCACTGCTGTTCAGAGGGGCTCGGGTGCCGTACCTAGGGGTTATTTTAGCATAATGTTTCTGAAGCAAAAATTTCATGCGAAAGAAACATTGCTGTTGAGAAGGGTTACCGCTGTGCAGAGGTGGCCGCTGAGAGAAGTTTTACTGTAATTGAAATTTGGGACAAACCGGGACATTTGAGCATCACGATCACCAATAGATGTCTTGTAATCAATTGAAAGGCATATAACAATGGAGTTACATTCACCTGACGAACGTTACTGAACACTAGGGATGGGAAAAACTACCGGTTTTAACCGAAACCGTTTTTTTTGTTTCACTTAAACGGGTATTTTTCGGTTATTTTTTTGTCCCAGTGATAACCGGTTATTTTTTAAAAAATACAATAACCGGATAAAAAACTGGATAGGAAGATAGGTTCAAGTTTTGGTTCATTAGACTAAATTTTACCAAGTTATGAAGCTTTGAAGTTCATCATCTTAGACCAATCAACGACAATCGTTTCCTCGAGGCATTTGTTGATTGGCGTATTACTGAAATTGTCTTTATGAATAGATAAATATTGGCAAATGGATTGATTTCCTGTAAAAACAATGTTAATAAACATTTATTTTGAGCGGTTTTAACCGCTAAGTTAAACCGGAGGTGAAAAAAGCCCGAATAACCGAAAACTGGTTATTCTCGCAATAACCGCCATCCCTATTGCACACGTTATCTCACATCTAATTCCACATTGTTTTACGCTGCGCTGTGACATTACATCTTTCTTTCTTTTGCCAGAAGATTCCAAACTTAAATTAGCGTGGCGCGTTGAGTGTGAATTTTTAGAGTAGTTAGCTGATTCTTTAAGAGAAAAGTTTTAATATTGATTAACTGCTAGGACCATTTATTTATTTCCCCCCTCAAATAGGGACATTTGGTGATTTTCAGGTAATAGTATGTGTGTACAAGGGAAAAAAAATTCCCCAGTTTTTATCCATTAAAGAAAAAAGATCCTTTCTACGGGTGCATTAGTGCCGGTCAGATATAGAATGTATTCACATTATACGTCAGACATTATACGAAATTATTGGTGTGAAAGTGTTTGAACAATTCCACTAAACGGCTTTCGGTTGAAACATTTTCAGTGTTTCATTCTGTCACTCTTTTGCGATGTAATGTAGTTAGAAATAAGTGCGAGCAAGCAGGCATCTGACTGACTTGCATATACAGTAAAACCTCGGTTAACGGAAATCCAGCTTAACCGAAATGCCTCTGAAATCTCAAATCCAAAAACCACGAACGCGAATAATCGCGAAGGCGAGAGCGGAGAGGTGAGCACTCGACTTAAAAATGTAATCTTATAAGTTATCTTGTAAGTTATAACTTTAATAAAGAACATAAGTGTAGCCTACAAAGACAGTTTTGAATGTGTTTTACACTTTCAAAAATTTCAGAATTGCATGCTGTGATTAGATCAGTGGCGTAACAACCGGGTGATAAGGGGGTATAGTTGCACCGGGGGCCAGTTTGAGGGGGCGCCATGGAGTCAAAACATTTCTGCCATTTTTAAAGCAAAATACGATGAGAAGTCGTAAAAATAATAACATCCTACTGGCGCTATTTACGCTTGTTAAACCATTGTTTATGTCTGGGATTAGAAAAAAATCATCATTTTCAGGACACTTACTTTCGCTACTCCACTGACCGTGGTGACAAAACGTTATTGCGTTTTTGTCACTTTTTAAAATCAAATATGATGAGGGGACGTAAAAAGTACCCTGTCCAGGGCGCCGTTTACACAAACTAATTCACTGATAATGGAGCGGGCGAAAAAATCCTATTATGACCCAGGAGCCGCTTACCCTGGCTACGCCACTGAATTAGATACAAAGTAGTAATCGTTATCCGAAACGGGCTCCCCCTTTAGTTCGATTAACAAGGGATGTACTTTATATAAGACGTATTGCGCATGCCCCGTCATCGCCGTGCTACTAGGTTTTTTTTAAAGCGTCTTTTCTTAAAAAATTGTCAGCGTGGATTGCTCTCTTTCTAAAAACGGTACATTTCAGCGTCCCGATGCTGTGCTTGGGGCAACGGGATAGGCTACTTGAAAACGGGACGTATGGTCGCATTAGCTATGACGGACATTTCTTCGTACTTAAGAATTTTGTTGATGATTTAACATGAAATAAGGAGACAGATATGAAAACAGAGAAAATTGGGGTTGAAAATTTTTTTGAAACGATACCATTAAAGTAAATGAAAAAAGATCCACACAGAGTCGCCAAAAAGCTTTCAGGGTGTAGTTTTTTTTAAAAAGTTAGCGGGATGAATATGGTAATAACGAGTTCTCGGAACTGATGGCATTGCGCTCAACGTATCATCTTTTTAAAAATTGAAAAGAGAAAAAAAAAAAATTGCGGAAAAATTAATTGGTTTAGATTTGCAACATGAGCTAAGAAGTGACACGTCTTCTCTTCACCACTGTGAAGTTATGATAAAATGGTAATTCTGTTGGTTTTCACAAAGCCTGACTGTAAATATTCTCGATATGCAACAAAAAGAATGCGTGAATGTTTATAGAGGGATGTGCGGTCCATTTGCGAAGCGAATTTGGAGGCCACGGTGAATTTATTAGGCACGCTTCTTCCCTTCGACGAAAATGAGTTCTCCATGCAAATGACACATTATTCATAGGAAAACGAAACTTCAGATTTGGTTTCTCAGCTTGGAGGCGGTCCGTGTCATTTCCCGTCATGCATTTGAGGCTCTTCTCGATTAGCCATCGATCAAATAGAATCTCAAGCAGCGTCGCTTTCTCGCGTGTGACAGCACGCTAAACTAATCTTTTTCTTATTCATCTGTGAAGATCGTCTTACACCAAAAAGCAGCAGAATTAATTATAATTAGTAAGTTGATTCATCCTCAAGAATCTATGAAATGCAAGCGCAAACTGAATTTTGGAACCTATTGCACATCTTGCAGCTGCAAGGGGGGGGGGGGGGGCCCGGGGGCGCCGCCCCCACCGGGCCTCGAAAAAAAAGTCCCCCCCCCCGAAACACACAGACAACCAACGCACTCTTTGAATTTTATAATGTCTGTGTTATAAATCTCAAACAACTTTTACTTAGAGATATGCATGTTTTACCTGCAAACATATGACTTCAGCACACGCACCCATTTTTGGAACATTAGCACACGCGCGGAGTCATTTTGATCCCAATTCGTTCGACACTTACTCCTTATTTTATTGGCTATTTGTACAAAAATAAAATATGATCAAAGTATCAAAACATTTTTTCGTACAAATAACTTTCATTTAATACACAAATGCGATTTTTAATACGAAAAAGGAAAGTTGAACTTATCTCCTTTTTTCCATACCTTTTGTGGGATTTGAAGAACTTTTATTTCGACTAATTTGGTACATTATGTGATGTTTGTAGTATTTGATGTTTGTAATAGTATGTAGTAGTCATTCTTATTTCGACTAATTTGGTACATAATGTGGTGTTTTTAGTATTCTTATTCCGACTAATCTGATACATTATGTGGTGTTTGAAGTACTTTTATTTCCACTAATTTGGTACATAATGTCGGAAGTAGTAAAATGCTTGTGAACAATATCAGTCATTAGAAAAATATGGAAAATTTTAAATGGGGTTAAAGGTTTTGTTATACATTAGAAGTTGGCAATAATTCGAATCAGATGAGAGCTCAAAAATATTCGATTTATCCAAAAATTCGAATTGAGAAAAACTGAATCTAGGAATGAGGAAACGAGAGTTTTCAAACTAAAAGTGACAGTGAAGATTTAATTTTAATATTTAATAACTATAATTAATAATACAAATAAATAAAAAATAAGCAATTTAATATAAAGAAAATAATGATTAAATTAATTTTTAATAAATTTTTTATTAAATTTAAAAAATTTCTCGCATATTTTACTTGCTGTATAATAATCGTTTTCACGTTGCAATTTTTTAACATTGTTTCGGATTAACGTTCTCTGTATTGTTTTCCTACAGTCGAAATGTCATTATCGCGAAAAAAAATAAGCGGGAAAATCAATAATGTGTATCTTTTGTTTTGTTTTCAGAACTTTTTCATGTCATTGTGAGCGTTTTTTTTAATTAATTTATTTATTTTTCATTTTGTTGAAGAACTGATTCCACGGGCAACACCGTGCACGTACTGCTAGTATGTAATAATTTAAGATTTTCCTAACTTTAAAACACTTCTTAAGTTTTAATCCATAAAATTATTTCTACTTAAGCTCTGGTATACGAATAACTGTCACTGTAACTGAACGGGTCAATTTGACCCCAAGCCCCCACTAAAAAGCGTGAAACCCCGTTTCACCGATTACTGCTGCTCGTATCTTCTTCTAGCTCCCCCATGAAGGTACAGGAAGTAATAGGGGTGAGTTGGTTGTCCAGGGGTCCAGGTTGGTGCCAAAAAAAACCCATGCGTGTGCTAAAGGGCTAATAATTTTATGGTGATAATTTTTAAACTTCAGATACATTTAACATTATATAATGGTGTTAGTGAAACTAAAATAAGATAGTCAAATAATTTAACCTTTTAAAAATTGATCCTTTATTTTAGCACAGTATATAAATTCTGTGCAAAATTCACTTTTCCTGTCTTTAATCTGCAAAATCTTTCATTATTTCCTCAATCTGACCTCCTGCAAAGGTCGTCAGTTGGCATAATTGCCTAAGTCAACTAACTAGATCGCTCCTGGGACGTGGTGGACAGCATATATGTTTCGATAGTTTCAATTTAAAAGACTTCCTGCCATCAGCATCAGTTACTAGCAGAGTCAGAAAATCCTCAACCGCACTGGTCTCGATGGTATTATTCAGGATAAGAGGAGAGGCACAAGACGAAAGGGAAAGCCCTTTTTCCGGGCTTTTTTTCAAAGGCTTCACAGGTTTTTCACGCTTCTGTGGCGCCACGGGGCAGTTGCCTGGACAGAGCTAAGTAGAGAAAAAAAAAAATCAATAGAATCTTTTCATGTTTGGTTTAACTATCACTTGTATACTAATTAATGGAAGAAATTTTACATCAATACCTAACTTATTTCTAGTTCATATATATCAAATAAATCTTGAAATACTGAAATAAAAAATAAGTATTATAAAAAACTTGATATAAATTTCTGAAAAGCGAATCTGAATGTAATGACAGATATGATTAAGTTGCCATGAAGATAGGCAAAATAGAAGATAGATTAATATTGTTTTTTATTTTACTTTATTTTATATTTTAGTATTTTTAAAAATAAAAATAAAGAAAATATCAGCATAACTATAAAAGTCGCGTCTTCTTTTGAATATTGTCGTTTAATGGAGCAAAATGTCAAACCATTGGTATTTCGGGCAATCTTTAAAAGTGGCCTATCAATCAAATTGTGATATCCAGTAGGACAAGACACTGTGCATAAATTATAAAATAAATACTTGAATCTGTAATACCGTTTTTCTGTAAATCTTATGGTATGAATGAGAGATTTACAGTAATTCTAATGATGCAGGACCAATGACCCCGACCTTCGGCGACAAATGAAGGTTCTAGAAAATACAATGATTCTCTTCTGTCTATCTCTCTTAGGAACAGAGATCTGGAGTTCTGAGAATTCCATGTAACATTACGCCCTATCGGAAAACTATATACTGCAGGTCTCAAACGAGTTTGGAGAAACTCTTTCGAGAAAATCTCTTAGGAACTTTAGCGTCATGCTAGCTAGTAAACTGTTAGACGCTGAGCGCTTTGTGCTATTGATAGTGCTGTTATTATTATTTATTATGATTTTCTGTTGCTTGTGTCGTTAATTTCTGGAGTGCTGTTCTTTGCTATCATGTTTTCTGGAATATTCGTAAGAATAGCTGCTCGTTTTCCATTATCCAACT
>BGPR01000010.1:5326167-5365452 GCA_013235015.1 Araneus ventricosus | reverse complement strand
GTGGACAGCATATATGTTTTGACTGTCAATTTTAAAAATCTCGCTCGCTACTCAGCAACAAGTTACTGGCAGAGTTGTGAAAAACTTCAAACCGCATTGGTCTCGATGGTATTATTCAGGAGTAAGAAGCAGAGGCACCAAGACGAAAGTGGAAATTATTTGCCTTTTTCCGGAGCTTCTTTTTTCGTTGCCTGTCAGCAAGTTTTCACTGCTCCTCTAGTGCCGGGCAGTTGCCCGGGACGAAAGCTAAGAGAAAAATTAATAGAATCATTATATTGGGAAATATATAATTGCACTTCAATTTAGATATTATGCACTTGGCATTGAACTATAATTCATCATTCTTGCAATTATAATTCGAATTCTTTGCATCTGCAATTCTGAATTCTGTAACTATAATTCGATACTTTAACTATAACTGACAGTTTCTTTCTACTCATATTTGTCAATTTGACTATAATTCGGATACTTTGGTAACTGTTCATAATCTGAATATTGTGCACCATGGGATACTTCCTGCACTATAATTCCGGAATCTTGCACCATAATTAGCTTAAACAAAAACTGTTCTCATGGAAAATACTCAAAAATTTAACTAAGTATTTCGTTAACTAAAAAACAAGGAATAAAATATGCATATTATAAAAAAAAGTTTATTTTAAAAAAAATGAAAAAGGTTTTAAAATGTATAAAACATTTGAGGAAAGTTACTTTTAGATAAAAGCAACGAATCATGTCGCCGTTTACTTTACGAAAGTAAAGGATTAACAAAATAACGAAATTATAAAAAAATAATACAATACTAAACAATACTTATTGTATTAAAGAGTATTCTAGTCGGCTGACCTCTTTTAGGTTTCTGCCTAAGGAGGTGAACATATAGACTGTTTGACGCTTTCTCCTGCCCCAGCATAATGTAAGTTATGGGATGCCCAGCTATGTTTACGAATATATTTTTTTTAGAAACAGGACAATGAGTATGTGGAAACAGAACCTGTTACTGCCAGGGGTAGATACTGTAACTTCACATTTATTGTATCTAGTTTTGTATATTATATGAGATATTCTTATTCAGCGTGAAAATTTAATTCACTTCAAATTCATTCTGTTTGAACTGTAAAGATGGCACAAAACACAGACCTGGTTTCCGTTTCTTTTCTTCTAAACCTTTGACTTCTAATTTTTCCACCGATTTGATTCGTCCAAATTGGGGATACAAGCTGTTTACGGTTTCATGTAAATGGTTTGTAATTAACTTGATTACAAGTCTGATGTGCCTCCTCCTCCTCTCCCCACACATTTAAAACACCAAGGAACTGGACCACAGGCATCGTTCACGAAATGGTATTTTCATTTGTTCAAATGTCACGTAGTTTGCCATTACATTTTAATCATATGAAAATTTAGCACGTCAATCGTCGAAAGGAAGCAAATGTACATCTCTTATTATTACTAAGTTAATGTTTGTATCACTCAATAATAAATTTTTCAAATTCAGTTTCATTCGTTTTATAGAATGAGTCTTTCGTTGTACTAAATTCTTCCTAGAGACGAAGTTTGGATAATAAAACAGTTTGGTGCCGTCCTCGTCATCCTGCTTTCAGGGAAATTAGTAGGTCCGTCCAGTAGTCCCTGTATTACTCAAAACGGTCGTTAATATAACAACCAAACACAATGGATTAAATTCATACCTTCAAAAGGTTGTTCTTTGAGTTTAGTTTTATTTTAACTATTATCCTGTTTTTGAAGCAAAATGAGATACTTCATCTGGGCGTCATTTTGGTGAAACTGTGGACTGATGACAGATGGCTGAGACCCCTCTCCAAAATCTCCGCACCACACCCTTGGGTAGCGACAGGACGTTTGGGCCCCTACCCATGACGCAGACGTACAGGCCCAATTCACGATTTGGATCTTATGCAACGGGTTTCGAAATTTGGCTCGACTCGAGGCCGACAGTTTAGCACTAGGCCAAAGTGACTCATTTTAGTTTGAAAAGATAAAAAATAGGTATAGAGCAGTGATATTGTCTTGAAAATACGTACCAGGATGCCTAACCTGGGTCACAAAAATTGCGCTGTTTTAAGGACATTTTCATAATTTTTTCTTGTTTATTTCTAGTGAAAAAAAAGTAGTACCAGAACGGTGTTCCGGCTCCAACCCCTATAGAGAGAAGTAACATGTATCTGCTGCACACGCACGAGTCGCGGCAATTTACGGTGCAGAGCCATATTAATAATCAGCCAAAGTGTTAATAATTTAGTGATGTATCTTGTCTTATTCTCGACTTTTCCTTCTGAGATAGTAAATCTCCCAAAATAGATGATTTCCTATTCAATAAACACTCCACCACGTTGTTGACTGCAAAATTTATAAATAAATAGTTTATTCAAAGTAGGAAATATCTGTTTTATAGTGGAAAGTAAATTTCATCAAGATATATTTTTTCCTGAGTAATCATATTTGTTCTAAGTTCAAATATTTATTTTTTTTCATAAAGAATAAATTAATTATAGTGGAATAATTTCTTTTCGTATGCAAATATACAGAGCGGCAACATTTTACTAAAGGAATTTGATCCAAATTGGCGCAAATAACTTCACCCTTTGCATTATTATTAATTATCACTTGTATACAAATGGAAGAAATTTTACATCATACAACTAACTTATTTCTAGTTCATATATATCAAAACAACTTGAAATACTGAAATAAAAAATAAGTATGTGAAATAAACTTGATATAAATCTTTCAAAAGCGTTAATCTGAATGTAATAATCGTAGATATGATTAAGTTGCCAGAAGATAGGCAAAATAGATAAGATTAATATTGTTTTTTTTTATTTTACTTTATATTTATATTTTAGTATTTTTAAAAATAAAAATAAAGAAAATATCAGCATAACTATAAAAACTGTCGCTCTTCTTTTGAATATTGTCGTTTAATAGCAAAATGTCAAACAATTGGTATTCGGGCAATCTTTAAAGTGGCCTGATCAATCAAATTGTGATATCCAGTAGGACAAGACACGTAGGTATAAAATAAATATATACGAATCTGTAATACCGTTTTTCTGTAACGTTTATGGTATGAATGAGAGATTTACAGTATCTAATGACGCGGACAATGACCGACCTTGGCGACAAAATGAAGGTTCTAGAAAATACAATGATTCTCTGTCTCATCTCTCTTAGGAACAGAGATCTGGAGATTCTTCTGAGAATTCCATGTAACATTACGCCCTATCGGAAAACTATATACCTGAGGTCTCAAACGAGTTTGAGAAACTCTTTCGAAAAATCTCTTAGAGCTTTTATCATGCTAGCTAGTAAACTGTTAGACGCTGAGCGCATTGGCTGCTGATAGTGCCAAGTTTGTTATAGATTTTCTTTGCTTGTGTCGTTAATTTCTCAGGTGCTGTCCGTATTCATATCATGTCTTCTGGATATCATTGTAGAATGCTCGCCGTTTTCCATTATCCAATGGACTAATTCACTCAGACTACACCGGACAATTTTGTAACACATAACACAGATTGCAAAGATCATGCAACTGTTGTATATGACATAAATGTTAGAAGTGCTGATAAAAAAGTGGAAATAAAAAATAAAAATCATTTACACTAGGTGACTAGGTGTCCTGTTTCTGAGAAACAATAACCTCGGGTTTGTCCTGATTTTAAGTCTAAACGTCCAGCATTATCCCGTGACGAATATAACACCTCTATATAAAATAAAAGTGAAACTCACACATAATTTTGTACTGCTATAGAAATTTTTGTCACAAATACTATAAAGCATATAAAGAAGGTTTTGAAGAAGGCTTTCCGTGACAATAATTATATAAAATTTGTTTTTTGTGTATTAATAAAAGACTTTAGATATTTTCATCCCGAGCAACGCTGTATATCAGAGGTATTAATTTGGAAAAACGGAATAGTATTAATTTAAAACCAGTTTATGCAAGTATTCTTTTTCCACTTACACTGCGCTGCAAAAAAATTTTTTTTTCGAGCCCTGATACCATTCCTTCTGATTTTACAAACATCCTCCTAAAATCCAAAATATCCCCATTTTTTCCTATCACCCACCACTGTTTTCTCGGGAATGCCCCCCCCCCCCCCTCACATTTACTGTTTGGTAATTTCATGGCCATGAATTTAATTTGACGGGGAAAAGAATTATTTTAACTGTATTAAATGTCTCCTGGATGGCTGTTTTGAGGTGAAAAGTTCTAAAATATGAACATTTGTGTGGCAATAAGATTTGGGGGGATTCTCACCCCTTTAGATTTTCCCTTTAAATCAAAAAAAAAAAATAAAAATTATCGGTTTTTTGGGGTTTTTTTGCAATTTTTCATTTATTTTCTTATATTCCAGCCTCCCCTTTCCTCACCCAAACACCCCAAAAAATAAAAATATATCAAAAACAATTTCATTAAAAGTGGGTGAGAGGTCCCAAAGCTCAACAAGAAAGTTTGTAAAGATCTACCAAAATAACGTTGCCGCTCTCTTTATTTTTTCATTCCTTGTAATTTTATGGCTGCTGAATTTCCATTTGAGGGGGGAAGGATTATTTTAACCCTAAATTTAAAAATAAAATATAATAAATACAATAATAACAGATATATAAAAAAGTTAAATAACGTAATTATATGTGATTCATCTGAGTTTGTCTTCCTGAAAATGACATGAGTGAATTTTGAATTAATGATCCAGTATTCTGTCAACATATTAAAGATCCATCTCCTGAAATCTCCTCCGAACTCATAGTCTTGATGGAAACCTCCCAGGTTCATCCAAACCTGTTCATAACCTTTAGGGAAAAGTCCAGGCTGAGGAGGGTAGCACCTTGCGATTAGTTGCACGACCTTTATATCGCTGATTGCTATTCCCTCGACATGATGACATAATCATCACTTTTGCGTCCAAAGTCCATATATTATTGTTTCTTTTAAATGCAAGCTACTGTTTTCTTTGCGATCTGTACTTCATAAATGCTGAATCTTTAAAAAATTGGTTCAATCTAGTCCCATGAAATTCCTTCCTTGATTTTAACTCAAGACGAGGAAATTTAGTTTTCAAAAAATTAGTCCATCACCTGTCTTATCCATTCTAATCAAACTGTAAAGTGATCAATCCGATTTGATTCTAAAGTGACAACGTCTGTACAAGTGAATCTCCAACTTTATTTTATATATAATATCATATTTATTATATATTATATTTTTAATTTAAGTGTTAAAATTATCCTTCCCTCCAAATTCAAATTCATGCCATAAAATTACAGAATCAGTGATAAAAAATTTCTGAAGTGAAGGGCTAACGTTGTACAGTGAATCTTCCAAACTTTCTTGTGAGAGCTTTGGGACCTCTCCCCACCCTGCTTGTAGCCAAAATTAGTTATATATTTTATTATTGGAGTGTTTGGAGAAAAGAGGCTGGAAGCATCATGGAAAATAAGGAAATTGCGAAAAAAAAACCCTAGAAAAACTCGGTCATTTTATTGATTTTTTTTTAAATTTTAGGGACAAATCTCCACTCAAATCTCTCCCCTTAGCAAATGTTCATATTTTGGAACTTTTCACCTCTGTAGCCCTCAGAAGACATTTAATGTTAACATTATAGTTTCCCCAAATAAAATTCATGGCCATAAAATTACAGAACAAGATAAAAATGGGGCGTCCTGAGAAAACGGGGGATGTGAAAATAAAGGGGCGTATCATTGATCAGGGCGTCATTTTACAAAGGAATTTGTGGAATGGTCGGGGCTGATTTTCTGCAGCGGTGTTATTTTTATACATAAATTTAACTATAGCTAAGTGGATAACAGTAACAAAAATATCGCAATTTGTTTGAATAATTTTTGTCGTCTATCGTAAAGGGAACGACTTAGCACTGTCTAGGTTTCACTCTGACTCAATTTGGTTCAGATTAAGTGTTTCCTCAGATGTGTGAGTGAATCCACTTTGAAATGAAAATTTTATTCATTGAATTCTAACTGATTTGGTACTTTATTTGGACCATTTCTGTAAAATATGACTAAATTTATAATAAATGGCCAGAACTGTATCAATTGATAAAAATGAAGCTCAAGAAATCGAAATACAGTATAAATCAGTTAACACAGTATAAACAAAGTATAAAACGAGAGCAAATTCTAAGTATTTATCTGAATTTTTTCTAAATTACCGCAATTATTCTAACCTTTTAACACAGCAAATAATTTCACAAAACTGGTCTTAAAATAAAATTCAAGTTTTCTGAAAGTAATTAATCATGACATAATTTATACAGAAATAATCTGAAAACAAGTGTAAAGACTATGTGTCTTATTTTATTGTCTATTAATCAACTCTGTAAAATAAGTAAAGTTTGAAATGGTACATAATTGAGTGATTCTCTCTCTTTTCTTTTTTTTGTTTTCAGGTCTATCGAAATAAAAACATTATTTGGATTATGGAAGCCTTTTAGGAAAAGAGTTATGGAGATGAGACCAGCTAGGTCATTATAACTTTATTAAATCAATCCAAAAAACGAAAAAAAACATTAAAAAAGGAAAAGAACTTTAGTCCATTACTTCTTTTTCTTTTTTTTTTACTATTATTCAGAGAGCTCCACGATAATTTATGAAGTTCCACTTTTGTTTTATGCACGCAAAGTTGGAGCAGCTATTCAAAATCCAGGCAAAAAGTTATGAAAAAGGATAATGCCATTCGCCTTTGGAAGAAAAAAGTACAAAAACAGACATTTGATTAACCACCTAAAATCACGATTTGGAGTTGGAAAACGTTCATTTAGCTTTGTATTGTGTTAATAAAAAATCTTGCAAAATAATGGGATGCTTTGTTTTGAAAAATAACATGAAAAATATAATACCTGCAGTTTCGTAATATTTTTCCGGACGATTATAAGTAGCCTTGCTTTAAAAATTGGCGCTCAACGAACGAATTTTCATAACAAAAAATGCGAAATTATGAAAACGAAAATGACTCATGAAAGAAAAAATATTGCAGACAATTTATATGAAACCTGCGAACTGGAGACAATTTTTGCATCAAGAATATTTTTATAAGAAATATTCCTTTCGAACGAGCTGCGTTTTAAAATGCACGTTCAAAGAGCAAACTTTCATAATAAAAAATTATCGAATTACAAAAACAAAACAAATAATTTATGAAAGAAAAATGATGCAGACGATTTACTATACTGAATATGCGCGCTTGAGAAAATCCGGTCAACAATTTTCTCTTTCAGAACAATTCTTACGGAACTTTGCAACTTTCTTTTTTTGTCTGCTTTTGTTTTCGTTCCATTCCACCCTAGAGGCAAAGGTGACATTTGAAATTCCTCAGTCGGTTGACTGCTTTTCTGTGCGAACAAGTTGGTGCACGATTGTTTGCCCAAGCGCAAACTGCGATTGAATACCTTCAATATAAGTGAACTTGGTGGGGAAAAAGAATTTTAAAAAGTTTACTGTACTAACTTTTGTGATTTGTGCAGTAGTAAAAACCTTTATTTCTGTGGTTTCCGTTTGCTTACGTGTTATGAAATGATTCCACAAAAAAAAAGATCGTTAAAATCAGTGATTTACTTTCATAAAAGTTAACGACTCAATCAGTTAGCACATAAAACGAAAGTCAGTTGACATTTCACCAAAACGGAAGTCAGACGCACATATTGAGATTTACGCTTGTTCTGATGGCAAATGAAAATATTAATTCTGCAAGACATTTACGGTTAAACAGGCTTTCAAGATATGTTTTTCTCCAAAAAAGGGAAAGAATAAGTAGCAATTTAATTTATTGATTGCAATTATTACAGAGATCGAAAAGCAAACAAAAATTTGGTAATTACTCATTTAAATATCATTTATGTTGATTAAGTAACTTAAAAGACGTAACGTAATATCTAAGTCAGCTTTCATATTTCAAGTTTACAATACTTCAGTACTCAGAGGACACAAAGAAAAGTGAAAGCATATATTTATGACAAGCCGCCTTCGGCGACCAGCTTAATCGTCGGAAATAAAATTTCAACTGAAGCTCTTATGCATAATTTTATATTCATGGTTCCCGTAACAAAGTAGTTTTAAACTTCAAATTGCTATAGACATTTAACCCGCGGTCTTTTCGTATCATTGCTCTGTTCCTTGTCTACATTAACATAAAATACGCATTCGATTTCAACATCAAATTGGCGCTGCACATTTTACGTCCAGCAGCATGTTAATTGGCTTAAAACGCGCTGATAAAAAAAATTGAAACATATCAAAGATAATCGTTCAGTTTACTGGATTATTTCATTATATACTAACTATCTTGAGGACTTTCTTTACAGATTTCATAGAAAAATTGATCAAATAGAAGTAGAAAGTAAAATCCAGTTAGATATTTTCTTAACTTTCAACAATGGAAGAGAAAAAAATAATTAAATATTTGTTTAAACAATGAAAACAGTTTGAAATGCGTTGCAACAATGAAAATAATTGTTGTAAATTATGCCAAAAATATTTTTTTTAAATTTATTGAAATTAGAGAAAAAATCGTACAACAACTTAATTGATATCATTGAGAAGATAATTTTTTAAATTTTCAGATGGCGAAAAAAATCATTTTTGTGCTGTAATATTTTCGAAAGTTATTAAGGAAAAACGCCAAAATTTAGCTTAATTTTTAATGAATTAAAATTTCAAAAATAGGGCTCCGAGGTGCGCATTCCCACCCTTCAAAGTATGTTTGTGCCAAATCTCGCAGCTCTAGGTCTAGCAGTCTGCCCTGTAGAGGACCAACACACGGACACACACATTCTCCTTTACTATTAGTAGGGATTAAACTTTTCCAGAGAATAAGTTCAGTCTACTGCGATTTTATTTTTAGTTTTGATTACCCTAAGAGCGATCTCCTAGTTCGGAGTTCAATGCGAGCCCTTTTAGAATGCTGAATTAACAAATATGACTCGATAACTTATTCCATCTAATCCCTTGTTACTTTCGCGTTTTCGACCTCGAGATTTTGATGAATCACCAAGTTTTCGACCCCCCGGGAAAAAACAGTTTTGGATTTATGTCTGTCTGTTTGTGGGGGGGGGGGGGGGGCAGAGTGGCCTAGTTGTAAGGTCTCGGCTTACCGGAGGGTTCCAGGCCCGAAACCCGATTCCACTAAAGATCCGCCGTGCATGTGGGCCCGCTGCACGCTAAGTCATGCGTAGAGGACCAAACGTCCTCCCGATGGTGTGGTGCAAAAATACCTACGCTGGGCCGGCCCACCCAAGAAGGGCGTAACGCCGGGAGAGGACCAGCGGGCAGAGAGCCGCCCCACCAGTACGTGGAGGAAGGACCACCAGGCCAGCTCAACCCCAACGGAGAGGATTTATTAAGCACAATAAAACGCGGAAGTTTGGAGAGGGTGGTGCCAACTCAGGTGCCGTCCTCATCGTCTGACCGCGGTTCATTGTTACGAGGTCCGCCCCAAAATAGCCCTCGTGATTTTTCAAAATGTGATATTAATATAACTGAAGTTCAAAAAAAAATGTCTGTTTGTGAACACAATAACTCAAAAACCCATTGAGCCAGACGGACTGAATTTGGTATGCTGTCTAAATATTAAATCTGTAGATTTCTGTCAAATTTAAAGGTTAAGTCTGTCAGTGTGCATGCAGCCATAATAACTAAAAAACGCCAAGATCTAGACGAATAAAATTCCGTATATAGTTTTATCATCGGAATTGTAGATGTCAAATTTTGGATCAAATCAGTCACTGGGTTAACCGTCTGTGAACGCGATAACTCAAAAACTCAACGACTTAGATAAATGAAATTTGGTATGTGGTCTTCTTGTGACCAAAATTGTATCAAATTTTGAAAAGAAGGCGTCCAAAATTCAAACTCGATTATCTTCATCTCACTACGAAGCACAAAGCCGGCTTATTGTGCCACTACACACGAAGATCCGGATTTAGGGGCGGGGAAACACTCCCTCTCGTGTTCACGTCATCCCGGACCGTAACTGACTTGTGGGCTTTGGCGCCTTCCCAACCCCTCATGATACGTCCTGGGAATGCAGGCTCTTATAAAACTGGACATTCATCATAAGGCTGTTTTATTTCGTTTGGACCAACACGCAGTTTGTTTTCCACCCATTCAAGTCGATACGTAGAGGTGTGTGATTCATGAAGGCTCCAAAACGCACTTACGGCTGCTTCGTTCCCCCTTCTCCACCCACACTCCCCAAAGGGAATTTTCGCTTTATGGTGAGAGCGCCCTCCCCTCCCCATCCTGATTTCTCCAGTTTGCCTGCCATGCGCATTCTCTCTCCCCAGCGCTCCCCAACACACACATTCAAGGCTGATTTATCGCCCACCTCGAAGGATCATATTTCCCTTTTATGGCTGAATGAGATAGAAAAACCAACGATGTTGGAATTCCAAACTCTGCCTCTGCTTACGCCAATTATCACCGGGATTTAGCATTGACAAATGGGTTTGGCATCATGTGATAAAAAAAAAGTGGATTGGAACACTTGTGAATGTCCCATTTAAGGTGCTATATTGTGTAAGGCCAATCATTCACGAATACATCACACCGCCCTCTCCTTCTTCCCTCCCCCTATCCGCTCAATCCAAATGGCGTGGACTGATGGAAATCGGGAAGGGTTGAGCCAATCATTCACAAACACTGAACGCCAAAACCGAGAGTGAATGTGGAGACCGTTCGATTCGGGCGTGGCGTTGAGCGATACTACAAAGCAGAGAAGATACTACTCCAGCTGGTTCACTTTTCTTTTGCTGCTATCTGAGCACGCTTCTTTTGCTCTCCCTCTATAGTGGTTATGAGGGGATCTTGAAACTAATTTTAACATAAAAGAAATAAGAAAATTTTATAACTAAAAAAATTGTCAAGTGTAGGTAAAATCAAGACGATTTGGAATTGTGAATTCTTCTTCTTCAACTCAGAAGTCGGCATTTTACAAATCACTACTAATAATAATGGAGAATGTGTGACTGTGTGTTTGTTGGCGTTCTACAGGGCAGACCGTTAGAGAGATACGAAATTTGGAACAAACGTACTTTGGAGGGTGGAAGTGTGCACTTCGGAGCTTTCCTTTCTTTTTTTCTTTTTTGAAATTATAATAAATTAAAAATTAAGCAAAATTTTTTCGTTTTTCCTTGATAGCTTCCGAAAATATTATAGCACAAAAATAATTTTTTACACCATCTAAAAATTCAAAACGTTATCTTTTCAATGATATTTATTAAGTTGCCATACAATTGATTCGCTGACTTTAATAAATTTTAAAAAATATTTTTGAGCATGATTTATAACAATACTTTTCATTGTTACAATGAAATTCAAATCGTTGTCACTGTTTAAACAAATATTTAATTGTGTGTTTTTCTTCCATTGTTGAAAGCCAAGATAATACCATAATTTATTTTACTTCCTTTTTTTATTTCATTAATTATTCTGTGAAATCTGCAAACAAAGTCCTCTAAGATATTGAGTCTTTTAGAAAATATATCCGGTAAGCTCAAAGGTTGTGATTGCTAATCCTTTTTTTATCGACGTGTTTTAATTCAGCTAACGTGCTGCTGGACGTAAGATTTGACGCGCCATTTTAATGTTGAAATCAAACGCATATTTTGCATGAGGAATAAGAAAGTGAGGTTGCCGCTAACAATGTTCAATTAGATGTTACATGACACGGACAACTATTTGACTCCATTAGTGTCGTAGACGATGAACAGAACAAATGCAATCCCACTAAGAGAACACGATTTAAATATCTATAATACAATTTGAAGCTTAAAACTACATTGTTAAGGGAACCATGAATATCAAATTATGCATAAGAGATTCAATTGAAATTATATTCCGGGGAACAAAATGGTCACCGAAGGCGGTTAGTGTGTAACAAAACAAGCATTAAACTAGATGGCATATTATGAGAAGAGAATGGAACTAAATGTTAATAGACAGCATGAAAAATATGATCAATGTGATGTTTCTGTCTCTTGAAATGATGACACCAGATTTTAGAAAAATATATCTACTTACACGTAGACAACACAAGACAGATAACACACATAAACAAAGATAGTGCAGAACGTCGCACTGAGAAGCCAGAGCTATTTCAGAAAACGACCACAAACAGGCCACACGTGTCACTTCTCTCTCTCGGAGACGATGGCGAATACTGGCGTTTTCCAGAAAGCAACCTTCGCGATGGAAGGATGGCGCCAAGTGTTCTCTCAACCATTGCTAAAGCGGGACATTCACGAGTAGTCCAATCCATTTTTTTGGAAAACATTGTGCCAAAACGTTTCGTCAATGTGAAAACCTGATGAAAATTGGCGTAGGAAGAGTGAAAGGTTGGAATTCCAATGAGGTTGGTTTTCCATTCAGCCGGTTTGGCTATAAAAATGAAATACGATTCTTGGAGGCGGGCGATAAATCACCCTGTATGGGGGAAGCTTTGGGGACGGGGATGTGAGTGGGAGTTGCGGTTAGACTGGAGAAATCAGGGAGGGGAGGGGAAGGTGCTTTCTCCAAAAATCGAAATAGGAGGATCGAAGCGGCAAATAGCGCATTTTATAGCCTCCGTGAATGATCCATCTAAATCGATCGGCTAGAATCGGTGGAAAACAAACCGGTATTTGGGCCAAATGGGATGAATTGGACTATTCGTGAATGCCCAGCCTAACGGTAGCCAAACATTATAATCTGGTTGTACACCAGAAGATCAATCAGGTTGTCACGAAGATGAGACATTATTTAAAGTTGAAGAGAAAAAAATTATGAAACAGTTTTAATTTTAAGTTTTAAATTTTTAATTAAATTTTTACTTTATTATTTAACTTATTATTATTTACTTTATTACTTAACTTATTATTATTTACTTTATTATTTAGTAATTAAATTTTTACTTTATTATTTTAAAAATATTTTAAAGTAATTTTTATAATAGCCATCTGAGAAAAATATAAATCACCGAAATATTTTATCAGAATTATTTTCTGTCACTGACGTACTGATATTTCAAAGAGAAATGGTACAAAACGTAGGACCATGCCGAATATTTAGACAAAGTTTTCAAGATTTTAATTATAAATTTCATATTTTTGTCTCTAAAATATTTAATTTAAGTACAGAAAATTTCTACCGTTGCTTGAAAAGGAGAGTATCTTATGCATAAAATATTTTAGATTTCAAAATTAAAGAAGCTGTTAGAAAACTCTTGAAACGTCGAGAGCGATTTTTTAATTATTGCTTTTTTATTTTTGGATCTAAAATACTTGATTTAAGAAAATGCGATTCCTTGGAACGGTGAAAAAGACGTAAGTATATTTAAAAAATTAAATAACAAAATTAAAAATATTTACATAATAAATTCAGCTTCTTGCATATTCTTAGTATTTTCAGATAACGATTTCTGCTCATTTCATAATTGATTTTGCTTATAAGATTTATTTCTAAAATATTTAACAGAAGCAAATACAATTCCAAATTTTAAGTAAAAAAATGTATATTTATATAATAAAATTTCAGTCTCTGAAACAAAGAATAATTATTAATATTTTTAAAGTCGTTTCCATTTTGCACCGAAGATTTATATCTATTCAAATATTGATTTTGAATTTTTGTTTCTAAAATATTTGACTTAGGTGAATGCGCTTCTTACAGTTAAATTAAAAAGATTAAACTTTATAGAAAAATATCAGTCTCCGAAATAAATAATCGGTTTTAAATAAACTTTTCGCGCTACATTCTCCAGCGACGATTTCTAACTATTTGACTGTTGTTATTATATTCTTACCTTTAAAATACTAAAATAGGGGAACATGACTCTTACAGTTAAATTAAGAAGATGTATAGAAAACTACCAGAGTCCGAAATAAATAATCGATTTTAAATAAACTTATCTCCAGTGGCGTATCTGCAGCTTCTACCGCTCAAGGCGAACTTGCAGCATGCCGCCCTTCCTTTACAAGTTACATAGAGTACATCAAAGTTTCCTGGAGTTACATAGAGTACATTAAAGTTTCCTAGAGTTTATTTTTATTTTGGGGTTGTGATCTAAAAATAAAAATAAATAAACTCCAGGAATTTTTTTTTGTTGGTAACGTAATTCCTCGTTTGACTTCCCTCAATCTCTACAGGCAAGTTGCGAAATCGCATGTCCACCATCAATCTTGCGTTCACAAATTGGCAATTTGCCGACAAAAGGAGAAAAATACGAATTGCATTAGTTATTTTATGTACACAATTACTGAGTTAGTGTTGCTGCTTTTTTTAAGTATAAAATAGTTCCCTTCTTGTGTGATTTTGCCGTCCTTTTCGAAGTTCCGCCCCCTTTAGCTACACCACTGCTTATCGCGAAATATTCTCTCTTCGCGCAATAAAAAATAAAAAAGCAGTTCCATTCTTAAGCAATTCAATAGTGATGTGAACAAATTCCATGCATTTTCACGAAAAAATGGCACTGTAAATGTGTCGGAAAGTTTCACGTTCTAATAAAAATATGTCTTGATCTCCAAGTTGGAGCATTAAGACCAATTAAGTCATGACCGTAGGATTAGGAACTCTTATACTCTGAGATATATTTTTAAAATAAAATGTTTCATCGCGATACAATTTTTGTATGAGACTTTTTCACGCATTTTTTAAAATTTGGTATTTGATATTTTTATTTCAATTTATTGCCAATTTAATTTATCTTAGAAAAGTTATTTTTGTTAAATAATAACAGAAAAAAACGCTTCTACACAAGAAGCTTTGATTTTGAATTAAAATGAAAAGGCAAGTCATAATCTGATGAATGTCATCCTTTAGCATCGCCTTCGAACCAAGTTCCTTAATTATTTTTTGTCTACACTCCAATAGTTAAAAAGTTGAATTGAGATTGTTCTATTATTAGCACAAAAACCTTAAAATGAAAATAAAATGAAAACTATTAAAAATTAACGAATTGATATCCCGTATCCAGAATGAATTCTCTCAAAATTAATTTATTCTAAATGGAACATTTGCTTTTTTACCCAAAAGATCACAAATTTACCTTTGAAATTCCGACTTCTTTCAGAAATTTGATTAAATTTCGTGTTCTTAAGTTCAGAGGGATCAGTGCTCGGAAAAAACAAAGTGGCTCATAAGTAACATGAGTGTAGATAGATATAAAGTTTATACTTTGCCGCTTGTAGGAAAATCCATGCGCGAGAACAAAGAAATAAATAGAATAGGAAGTTTCACGTTCTAATAAAAATATGTCTTGATCTCCAAGTTGGAGCATTAAGACCAATTAAGTCATGACCGTAGGATTAGGAACTCTTATACTCTGAGATATATTTTTAAAATAAAATGTTTCATCGCGATACAATTTTTGTATGAGACTTTTTCACGCATTTTTTAAAATTTGGTATTTGATATTTTTATTTCAATTTATTGCCAATTTAATTTATCTTAGAAAAGTTATTTTTGTTAAATAATAACAGAAAAAAACGCTTCTACACAAGAAGCTTTGATTTTGAATTAAAATGAAAAGGCAAGTCATAATCTGATGAATGTCATCCTTTAGCATCGCCTTCGAACCAAGTTCCTTAATTATTTTTTGTCTACACTCCAATAGTTAAAAAGTTGAATTGAGATTGTTCTATTATTAGCACAAAAACCTTAAAATGAAAATAAAATGAAAACTATTAAAAATTAACGAATTGATATCCCGTATCCAGAATGAATTCTCTCAAAATTAATTTATTCTAAATGGAACATTTGCTTTTTTACCCAAAAGATCACAAATTTACCTTTGAAATTCCGACTTCTTTCAGAAATTTGATTAAATTTCGTGTTCTTAAGTTCAGAGGGATCAGTGCTCGGAAAAAACAAAGTGGCTCATAAGTAACATGAGTGTAGATAGATATAAAGTTTATACTTTGCCGCTTGTAGGAAAATCCATGCGCGAGAACAAAGAAATAAATAGAATAGGACGAGGAGCGTTGACCGCGGTCATGGGTTCACTACCCGCAGAGCGAACTCTCTTATTCCCATTGTGCATTTTTTTTATTGCTATCATCTCCGTTCTTAAGCCAGGCCGTTTGGCAATTAGTTCACGTTTCCGTGTTCGATTATTTAAGCAACCCTGATCAAAGCGTTTTCCGAAGCGGACCAGGCCATTAGATGTCGCCTTGACTGCTTTAAAAATGATATAGTTTAAGAGAATGCCATATTTTTTGGTGTTGGAATAGTTTTCTGTAACATTTAAATTTCTCATTATTGTTAAAGTAGTTAGCTTATGTACTTAGATTTAATTATAACTCTTTAGTCTTCAATTTGTAATGAAAAAGAAAATGTATTTTATTAAACATTTTTTGAAGTCGATTATTTATCGTTTGGGACGATGATGTTTTCTTTTGAACTTTCTGTGAAGCGTCAACTTAGAATTATAAATCAAAAGAAATATATAACTTTATTCGCTTTTTTACCCTTTTTATATGATATACAAATCATAAGTCAATTTATTTTGTGAAAACTGGAGAAACTAATGTGAAAACTGGAGAAAATTATTTTTGTATACTCATCGTCATCGGAGACTCAAAGACCAAAACTGCTTAAAGAATAATACTCTAGGGACCTTTTATCATTAACAGCTCGTTTAGTATCACTTTAAGCGAAAGTAGACACTGTTATATTTTCGTATTCATTATTTATGATTTTCTTGGATTATTTGAAATTTATTGACAGTATAAACTAACCTAAGCATTTTAGAATATTATTTCATTATTACAATGTGGCATGTGGTAAAAATTTCAAAGAATTTGGGATAGCAGAAGAAAGTCCTAAGTTAATTGCTGAATTTGACAAACAATCCAATCTAAACAAAAACGCATAAAATATTTTAAATGTGAAATTTTTTGGAAAGTTTGAAATTTGCCGAAGAGGAAAAATCCAGCATTTTCAAAAAACGTTGCATAGAATACATTAACTTGAAGGGAAAAAAAGCAACACTTTTTATACTTGGCGTAAAATTCTCTCCATGAATTCAGGTGTTGTAAATGGAAATGATTTCAAAGCAAACCTTTTGAAAAGTTAATGATTTGATTTAACGAATTTATTTGCAATTTTTTTTCCATTTCACCTGTCGTTTTATTTTTCGTGGACTCGATTTCTTCTCATGAAATTAGACTAATTTTTTCATAATTTTTTTTTAAAAAAAAGTCTTAGAAGTTGCGGGATGGCTCTTCTAATACAAAATTAAAATTTCTATTTAAATGAAATTCCAGATTCTACTTATTGTTTACCAAAATTCTTGCACGAATAAAAAACACAAAACTTTCTTGTTTACAAATTTAGAAAAGAAGATAATATTCAAATACTTTAAATTAATTTTAAATGCAGCTATGAAAAATATTTTGAAATTCTAAGATGAAATTTAATTCAAGTGAGACATGTTCAAACTGAAGTCACGACTTCAGCAGGATCAGTCTCGATCTAAGTAATTAATTAAGATAACCATCTTAATTAATTATTCCGATATTTTTTCTGCAGTTATTTTCATGATACCAATTTTATGATAATGAAACGAGAAGTACTCGAATTAGAAGGGGTACCGCATTTTTTTAGGAATGCATGTAAGTTCTTAACAGAAAATAATGTAAAAATTGAAGCATCAAAATTCACGATACTGTAAATAGCATTTTAGACCAATTTCAACTTGTTATCAAAAATAAAATGAATCTTAAGTTTTTGCTTGCGTAAAAAACCGCATTTTTAAAACGACACGACGATAAAAATTTAATTTGACGAGCAACTGAAAACTCCAAACAATTTCTTAGAAAATAGAAAGATATCAAAATATTTTTCAACTAACCTTTATTAAGTTTTAAATGCCCATTTCTGTTCGACATGCTAGTTTCTATGTAAAAAGACTCAGCCTAATGGACGACGCCGTTTTAAAATTATAAGGGTTAAAATAATTTGAAGATATGAATTCATTCTTATTTTAATTGGTGATAAGTGATGATAGATTTCTTATTTTATTCAAAGTATTTATTTTAGGTTTATTCATTTATCCATTTCCCAAAACGAGCACAAGTTTTCGAAAATTAGACCTATTAGTTCCAAAAGTTGATTTCCTTTCTAAGTTGATATTGTAAAAATAAACAATTATTTTATTCCAGCAAAAATTTAAGTTAACCATGCTAATTCTAAATTATGATTATCGGAAAATATAGTTCATTTGAAGTCCCGAAAAAAAAAGTTCTCAATTTAAAAATAAATTGCTTTATGCTCCCGGAAATCATTTAACTGTTCAGTTTCTATTTGCAGACGTTTATGTTCTGAAAATCGTGGGCGCGCTAGCAAGCGATTTCATGATTATGAATTATAGTTTAAAGTGAAGGGAAGAGGTGAGGGAGACGAGCAGGAGCGGTTGGAACCGCTTCTGAGCTAGTGCTTTGACCTCGTTACGTGAGTATGTTATTAACGCTCATAATCTTGATGAAGAAAAAAGAAAGCGAATCTTTTCTTTCTTTTCGCCCACTCGTTTCGAAGAAATGAATGAGTAGCAAGAAGTAATTTAATTTCGCGATCATTTAAGTGCTTTTTCGTGATTAATAATGACGTTGATTGACTCGCCATGTTTATCTGTAATTAAATAAACACAGCTCAGGTTGTACAGTGTTAGAAGACAGGAATTAAAATTACATTTGAATATGATAACTAGAATATAAAAAAAAGCTTCCTAATGATTCGAAATAAATGCCACGTTTTCTATTCAGTACGCAGTTTCGTACGTAGTATAGTGATGAGAATCGAGTACGCATTTGAAACTCTTTTCTTTGACCTATTAGGTGAAGTATTTGAAACAAATTCACAATTTGGTGTTAAGCCTGCATACAAAATTTCATTTATGTTGGTTGTTATTGTGTTTACATACCCATGAAAACAGAGACGGTCAGAAATCAACCCTTTGACTGATTTTTCACCCCAAAGATTTGATACTATACATACGATTCTGATGATAAAATTATATGCCAAATTTCATCTACCCGGGTCACTGCGTTTTTTACTTTCTCGTATACGAAGTATACAAAGAGAAAGTATTGTAATCGTCAAAAAATTCGACCTCGAGATTTTGACGAATCTCCACGTTTTAGACATCCCCGAGTCCGAAAAACACAATTTTAGAATTATGTCTGTCTGCGAACACGATAACTCTTAGAAATACGAAAACAATTAGAGCAAGAGGGACGAAAATCGTATACTTTTCCAAGAAGGTGCTCTTTCCCCTCCGCCCGCGTGGATAAAAAATTTCGAAGCTACTGTAACCCAGAATCCAATGGCTATCAGAAGATTTTTCATTGTAGATTACAGTGATTGTAGAATATTTAGGTAAAGAATCAAATTCAAAGAGATGCGCAGCGATTAAAACCCATCTAGCACAGTGGTGAGCAAACTATTTTCATTTCCGACCCCCTCACTTTGTGTAAAATTTTGTCGCGACCCCTCTGGAGGTCTGATAACCATGGTCGCGATCATTCTGGAGATCACAACCACAATTTTTGAAGAAAAGCCTTATATTTTTTTGTCAAATAAATTTCTTTGAATTTCGCGACCCACAAAAATTTTCCCATGACCCCTTTGGGGGTCGCCACCCAAGGTTTGCGCACCACTGATCTAGCACACACTTCCACAATTGTCAGCTCAAGGACAAAAGTGACGTAATCCTTCCGAGAGCACAGAGATTGCTACCAGAACGCATGCGTTTGGAGAATCGGATTAGAAAAATTAATTATGCAATTTGAACGCCTTTTTTTAACCGATTGAAACGAAATTTGGGCACAGATCTATAATTAATGTTAGCAACCGTCATACCAATTTATATTTATCGAAGCCAAAGGGTTTAGGAGATATAATTTTTACAAGTATGCGATTATACAGTCCGACAGACAATCAATCCTTCGACGGATTTGGTCCAAACTTCGATACGGCCCTACATTCCTGATGTTAAAACTGTGTGCCAAATTTTATCCATCTAGCTACTCCAGTTTTTGAGTTATGGTGTTCACATGAACGCGGACAGACAGACTTCCCTCAGACGGATTTTGTCCAAAATTTGAAAGAAACCTACAAATTATGTGTGAAGATCGCATAGCAAATTTCATTCCTGTATCTCTAATAGTTTTCGAGTTATCGTGTTCACAGACATACAGACATAATTCCAAAATAATGTTTTTCGGACTCAGGGAGGTTTAAAACGTGGAGATTCGTCAAAATCTCGAGTTCGAATTTTTTGACGATTACAATACTTTCTCTTTGTATACTTCGTATACGAGAAAGTAAAAATTGGTATGAGGCCTGCTAACATTAATTGTAGATCCGTGCCCAATTTTCGTATCAATCAGTCGAAAAAAAATGTTGTTAAAATCACCTATTTGTCTTTTCTCATCACACAATGACGCGAGGCCGTTATTGCGTAATTGCGCGATTCACTTCCGCTAATCCTTTCCGCTTCTACACACGCCTTTCGCCTCCAAGCTTCCGATTTCCAAGCTTTTTTCTCCACTGCGTTAGGGACGTTTGTTCGTTTTTCTGCCTTTTAGCTTATTTTTTCTCCACATGTGTTAGGAGTAGACGAGAAAGTTTAGGGGAGACCACTCCTGCTGGTTGAGTTATAGTGTTCACATGCTCGCGGGCAGACAGACTTCCAGTTTACTGTCGGATTTAGCCCACATTTTGCTAGAAATTTATACATTTTGGATATAACGCGATCACATATCAAATTTCCACCTTCGAGCTCATTGCATTTTTAAGCTATCGTGCTCATAGACAAAAGGAACAATAGACAGACATTATTCCAAGAATGATTTGTCGGACTCGGGAAGTTCTAAAATATGCAGATTCATCAAAATCTGGAGGTCGAATTTTTTTGAAAATTACAATGCTTCCTCTTTCAATACTTTGAACACGAGAAAGTGAGAAGTAGATCAGTTTTGTAATTATGACTGCTTGTTAATTGACAAGATACTCAGTAAAATTTTTTAGGGTTTGTATATCAGCTAAATTCTACACAGAATTCCATTTCAAAACAATCTGCAAAAGTAAAGCTAGGATTTTCTATCGAAATCAAATCAAACCTCTGACTTACCATCAGTGTAAAAGAGAAAATGATAAATAAATAAAAAAAAATTAATTTAAAAATGAAATTAAACAATAGATAGAAATAAACAAAGGGCATATTAAAGTGGGAAATATGACCTTGATTTGGAAAGCTTCTGTATCATTGAAAGCTGAATCTTCTTGTTTTCCTCTAACATTCATTTTGCGAGAAACAATGATTTTCACATTAACATTGCGATAAACGGCTGTTATTGACAAATAATTTGATTTGGGGGGGGAGCGCAGAAAACACTAGGAGGAGGATATAAAACCACAATGAATATTATAAGAAACAAAAATTCCAAAGCATTCATTATATAAAAATTCAAATTCATTATAAATGTGATTACAATTCCTATTTACTTAGAGAATTTCTTTCTCTGCCTCGTGCTTTTGGGATTTTTGTTCTGACCTCCAGATTTTGATGAACAAAATTATTTTTCCATTTTAATACACTGATAAATGCGCTTTTTTTAAAAAATTGTATTTCTTAAATTCTTTTATCTTGATTTTTAATTTATAGCAATGGACTTCAATAAGCAATCTGGTCCTGGGTGCACAGGTACGATTATCTATTGCTTTTGCTTGTAGAATTATCTAGGAATAAAATACAGTGAAGTCTCTCATAAGTAGCATCCAGTTAATCGACAGTATCAAAATAACGGCACTCTTTTGAAGGTATAAATTTAAAACCGAAATTTAGATCTGCGAGGTGAAATATATGAAACACCATTTCTAAGTAAGCAGGTCGTAGTCGATTTGATTTCTTTTTATTCTATATCAAAACGAAAATGCAGGTCAATTTCCAAGTATAATAGATAATTTTAAATATTCGAAAGATAATTCATCTTGATCGAAGCCGTGACCATTGTTCCAAAAAGTGCGCTCAAAGGCGACACGTCTTTCAGAGTCAGTTACATGGTTACAAAAAAAGAAGTTGCAACATCGCAGCGAGCTTAAATAGTATTTCAGAAACGGGGACTACCTGAACGCTATAGAGCGGTTGAAACCAGTTCTCAGCAAGTTACAGTGACAGTTATTCGTGTACTAGAGCTTAGGTAGAAATAATTTTACGAATTAAATTTTAAAAACGCTTCTTAAAATTTTAATTAATAAAATTATTTCTACTTAAGCTCTAGTATACAATTAACTATCACTTTAAGTCGCTGAAATCTGGTTTCAACCGCTCTAAGAATTTCGGGTATTCCCCGCTTTTAAAATTCCATTTAAGCTCGATGCGATGGTGCAACTTCCTCTTTTTAATCATGTAACTGTCTCTGAAAGACGTGCCGCCTTCGACCGCCCATTTTGAACAATGGCGATAGCTTCGATTTACTTTAAATATAATTCGAAATGCTAAAAGCATTCTATCATCTATCTAAACGATGAAATGGACGATTTCTAAATAAAAGATGATTTAGTGAAACGATTGCTTCCTTCTTACGCCTGCTGTTTCATCTCAAATTAAGTATGATCATACATATATAAAATGATTTCTTTGTTGCAGTCGTTAAATAAAAAACAGGCCGAGTTATTAAGTAATTTTCATTATGGGAGAGTGGAAGACATAAGTGCATCTTGGTTGAAGTTTCAAGTAAAGAAACGAACAGAAAATCCCTGCATTTCCTCAGGTAGGGATTTAACATATAGACACGTGATCAAAGTAAAGGGAATAATAGCTATTTTTAGTAAATTACGCAAGTGTTTTAGGGGAAAAGTATGGCGGCAAGGAGATGCCGTCATGATTTTCTGTGGGCACGTGAAAGCGATTAAAATATTCCTCTAGTAATAAATATACCAAAACGAGAGATTTAATATACCTCCAGCGCGGGAAATAAAACGAAACTGGAGATTAAGAAAAGTGATTTTGGAATACATTAAGACTTTAAAATATATAATATTAGAATTTGAAATAAAATTAGATTATTACATATGTATATATATAACGTTTTATTGAATAGGGGGGTGCAGGTGAACATGTACTCTGAGAGGAGAAAGATGAGGGAGAGGTTGAAGGCGAAGATGATACGCAAACGACGTAAGTCATGTGGAGATAAACAAACGAAGGATTGTTCATTTTATAAAATTTATGGATAGATGCTTATCTATGTCAGTACATGATGTCATGAAGGTGCATTATATACACAGTAAACTTTTATAATGTGTCTGGCACTTTTTAAATGTTATTTAAACATATTTTTCTGAAATATAAAAGTACGTGCATGTGTTTTCATTTTTAAATAGTAGATTCAATTTTTAAAACAATTTTCAATATTATTTATTTAATAGAGTCCATTAGATCGAAAAACATGCCCAACGGATTTCGCTTGCTGTGACTTACAAAACATGAACAGGTAAATTCTAGAAACATATGTTCAACTATCCGGAAAACTCTCTTATCCGGCATCGGATTAAGATTCTGCTATAAGAGTTCTACTTAAGATTCTACCAAAGCTAGAAAGCTTCGCAGCTTTATCTCTGTCTTAAAGATAACAGAGCAAACATTTAAATAAGGTGACTTGAATTATGGCATGATTCAAAGAGAAACTATGACTCAGATTAAAATTGCATTGGTAAGATTTGAAAAAAAATGACTTGTTCACAGAAAATGAGGCGACAAAGAATGAAATCGGCTCTGCAGTTCTACAATTCCGTCATCTCTTTCAGTTTTATGGGACATATTTATATTTTTAAAGACGAAGCAGAGAAAAAGGTAAAGGCTGAAAATCTGTTATAAAAATGTCTCTCGCTGTAATCAAAATGCTGTGCTGGGATCAGTGTAAAAAAGAACTTCAAACCTTATTCGCGAAAATACTTGGGAAGAGATATTCCTTTTTAAATTGTTGACTTGGGTTCTTATTCGTTTAAACGAAATTTTCGTAAGACTTTTTTTTTTGAAAAAATAAATAAGAGAGAAAGAGAGAAAATGATCTTGGTGCTTTTTATATCACTTTTAAAATTAAAACAACATTTTATTTACACATTTTCCTAACGTGTTCTTGTTTCATTTCAGTGAAACTGCAAAATGGGAATTTTCCACAAATTTCTTCCTAAAATTCTTCGGTCGAATTTCCTGTCTTTTAACAATTACAAATGCTGGCTAGTTAATAACAAATTCATAATTCCCTTTATAAGAATCTATTTATTTCAGATATTGATATGTTTAGGCTTTGGTGTTTCAAATGAAAAAATTTCTCGCAGAGGAAACGATTCAAATTCTTGAATTCAGCCGTCATTTGTTCTCATATACTCTAAAGATTTCTTTCTTGTTATATAAAAGAATGCATTGATTCCAATAAGTACTTTTATATGAATTATATATACAGTAGAACCTTGGAAATCAGGATTAATTGGGGCTGACCTCTGTTCGGATTCCGGGGAATTCGGTAAAATACTCTTGATATACCAAACGCCGTACTATGAGTACTGTGAAAAAGTATGGAGAGAGCTAGCTGCGATTCGCATCGTCGACCATGTTTAGTTCCTTATTTCAAAAGAAGATAAACGATTTTGTTTCTACTGGTTCAAGTACCGTATTCATTCTTAAACACCAATTCAAATGTTTCTTTTAAGTTCGGAATAAACATTAGCTTTGTTTCTGATTCCTAATTACAATTTTTCAAACAAGCATTTTTAATAATTTTTAATAAATTTGTTCATAAAATTAAAAAATATATATATATATATGTTTGAATTATCCAAGATATTAGATTCCTGGGGTTCGGATCCCCAGGTTCTACTGTAATTATTCTAGCAGTAACAATGAGTGTTATTTTTCCTTCATTTTTTTTTTAAATTTTTTTCCCAGAAAATTAAAAAAAAAAAAAAAATTCTCGGATTATCCGCAATTTCGGATTTCTGGGGTTCAGATTCCCGAGCTTCTACTGTATAAATATTTTAACTCACATGTTCCGTCACATGTCCTTTATTTTTATAATTACATCCGACATTTAAAGCTTTAATGCGCATTTATTTCATTTGGTTCGGTAAAGTAAATTTCTTATTTGTACAGCAGCTTGCAAACCGCAACACAAATGAATCAGTTCTGAAAAATTTCACCAAGCTTATGTAAGACCGCATTTATTTTTCGAACATATGGAACAGGAATCCTTAAAACACAAACTCATGAGTAAGAACAAAGGCTTTTGAGGTCAGCACCGTAAGACAATGCGATATCGGAAGAAATAATTGTGAAAAGGGTCTTCGCCGATTCGTTGCCCTGAGATAAAAGTTCATGTTCTTTTTCCCCATCGCGTTCGAAAGAGTGTTAAAAGTTCAAGGAAGTTACTAGCTTATTTTTGTGTTGATTGTGTTAAGAAACACAAAGCATAAAAGTTGCAAAGTATCTTGTTTTTCATTGTTTCATTACCTTATCATGTTCTGATTGAATAGAACCGTCAATTTCATCATTCCAAGATTAGATTGTTTTTATACTTGTAATTTACAACCACTAGTTTTTAAATAATAAAAGTCGAATATTACTCCATAATTGGTGTTAGAATATATGCAATTGGCTAAGGAATAGTAAATTAATAATCATTGCATTATTTATATGTAGAAATCGAAGTATGAAAGCTTTAATATTTATGTTTACAAAATCATTTGAATTTAATGTTTGTTTTATTTGTTATACGTGTACCGGAAAAAAGTAAGAAATTCGAACATCTAACTCGAAACATCGTAGCATGATAATGTGTTGACTTGATTCGTCTGTCTTTTCTTCTGGCAACTCATTGTAACAGCTGCGTAACGATTTTTACATCATGCAGTTAACAGACAGAAAAAACAATAAAATTGTTTTGAATTCCATTAAAACAATAAAAAGCATTGTTTGCAAATGGTGTTTGAAAGTAATTTTGAAAAATTTATTAAAATTAGAGAAAAAATAATAAGGAAATGAAATTGGTGTTACTAACAATTAAAAAAAAAAATTGTGGTGGTACAATGGTTAAGTGATGTAAAAATTGTTTTTGCGTGATAATATGTTCCAAAGTTGTTAAGGAAAGGTGCTGAAATTTCGCTTAATTTTTAATTGATTAAAACTATTTAAAATATCGAAAAACCCCTTCTTAGTGAGCACCTACTACGTGTCAAATTTGGTAGCTCCAGGTCCGATAGTCTGCCCGTAAAGTGTTGTATTCTGTTTGTACGATTTTTGCATCATTTAATTTACAAAAAAGTATTCCAAGGCAAAAACATTATCTTGTGTTTTTTTTTAACTTTTTTTTCTCGTTATTTTGATGATCACACTTTAAATTAGAATATTTACAAGTAGCTGAATGATAAATGCGAAAAAAAAAAAATAGGTTTGGCCATGGACAATAATCATCGAAACTTCAAAACAAATTTTTTGATATTTACTATTTGGAAGAAATTTAGTAGTACCAGAAGGCAGTTGTGTGCAATTTTTTATCCACAAACCAAACGAAATATGGAAATTTGATAACATTTAAAAAGAGAAAGAAAAACTAAAAAACAAAAAAATCGTTTTAACTAAAGCCATGGAAAAGGTTTATACTGGTTCTATATAGGAAACCTCATAGTAAGTATTAGGTGAAAGGAATATTTAATTACAAAAACTACAAAACAATTCTTTTTATTTACTTATAAATTTATTTTTTTGTCGAAAATCATCCTCATAATGTATAAATTGAATGCTTTCTTGAATTTGTTTTTCAAAATGTATGTTTCCGAAATAATGGGTATGACCGAGTCTGAATTAAATTGGATAATAAGGAAAAATTTCAAAAAGCGCAATTTTAATGAAAAATGTTGCAAACTGTGTTCGGTTTGGGGTAATTCTTTTAAGATTCCTCAAAATTCTAAGCAAAAATAATTTTTTAAAAAAATCACCTAAATTTAAAAGTTTTTGTTAAATTTTGCAGGAAAATCATCTTTTTTATTGAATCTTCTTTTAGTTATTATTAATTAGTGCTTCCTTTTCTTATTTATTAACTTTGTGAGCGCGGCAAAAGTTTTCCCGCGAAAATGGGGTCATTAGTGGAAAATTTTTAAGAAGCCTTATGTGAGACCTATGAAAATCACACTTTTATCCATTTTCTTAGTTTCTCCGTTTTCTAAATGTCATCTGAATGGTAATGAGTCAAACGCATATTCAGTGAAGTGAAATGATAAAAGAAAAATAAATTTCTAAAATAGATACATTTATCTCACTTCTCCGAAAGTATAAATTTGTCTTTAGATTTTCACTTTTCTCTAATACAATAAAGAATCCTATGGAAATAAGCCTAAATAGAATACGTGCTAAGGGAATCAAATTCGTTAAGTGTTTAAAGAAGTTTTTTCTGTTATACTATGTTAATATAAGAAAAGTAAAGGTGTTCTTTATCAAGCTAAATTTACATTGACATTTTAGCTCTCTGCATAATAAAGATATTCGGAATGTACTGAACTTGATAGGAAAAATCTTTATCTCTTCAATTACGTTAAAATATTTTTTCGATATCACATTCCATTTTCAGAAAAGATCTAGAAAAAGAATTTGACACTCATTTATTTAAATAGATTTTAATTTATCTCCTATCTAGAAGCTTTTAAAAACAGAAAAAAAAAAGTCAAGAAATTATTATTACAACTGCATATTTCACATTAGTATATATTTCGAAGATAAAAACCGCTCTCTTAATTTTTGTTTTCTCCCAAGCTGCAGAATCGTCTGCTCTTTGTCTAAGTTCTTCGTTCCTATGGCAACACACCAACGCCGTATCTGTTTCAGAACTTTAAATAATTAATTTATTCTCCCCTCCGTTTGGAAAGTATTTTGCGAGAATGTTTCGGGAATAATTTATTAGTTATTTTATATATCAAGCTTTTTCTTTCCATTTTAGATTTTTTTTTATTGTCATTCTAGAAGCGATTCGTGAATGGATATTAATACGACTTTTTTTTTTTTTTTTCTGAAGTAAAGAATAGCCTGATACAGAATAAAGGAATTTTTTCCCCTGAAGGAGTTTTTTTTAATATCGATTTAGGGGAGGGCTTGAAATTTGTCTGCTGACAAAGAATCGATCTTCGAACAGTTGATGATGGCTTTATGAAATCCTCTTGTATCAGAGATGTGGGAAAAATGAAGTGCACTTAGAGAAAAGACGATGCGTGATGATCTGTAAAAAATGGCGCTGCATGAATTCTAGTTGATGAAAAAGAATTTCTTTGATAAAGTAAACTCGGCGCTTTTCTTGAAAGCTGAATTCTTTGCAGCTATAGGCTGTGATCCAAATGGGGATGCGTGACAGAATTTTGGGTCACAAAAGATTTGACGGCACACACTTTTCAAACCTTTTGAAAAATCAAATCTTTTGATAAAGGGGGTGGGGAGAAATCAAGATACATCTTACTTAAAGATATATCAATGTGATTTATATAAAAAATGTTAGAATAAATTTCTTTTATTTACCATTAATTGATATTTATTTGCATAGTTCATCTTCCTTTGTTTATGCATACTTGCGATCGATGGATATTTTTTTTCCAAATAGAAAAAGGGCTGCAAATACCAGTGGCGTAGCGACCGGGGGCAAGGGAGGTATAGATGTCCCGGGTGCCAATTCTAAGGGGCACCAAGGAATCAAAACCTATTGCTTTTATGCCACTTTTGATGCAAAATATGATGAGGAGGCGTAAAAATAATACCATACTTCCGGCGCCATTTACTCTTGTTAAGTCATTGTTGACGACTGGAATGAAAAAAAAAAAAAACAGCGGGAGTGGTCTCCCCTGAACTTTCTCGTATACTTCCCCAAAAAGGTGTTGTTTCCCCTCCCCCCGCATGGATAAAAAAATTCGAATCTACTGTAACCCAGAATCCAATGACTATCAGAAGGTTTTTCACTGTAGATTATGGTGTTTGTAAAATATTTAGGTAAAGAATCCATTTCAAAGAGACGCATACCGATTAAATGCGTCCCGATTTCCACTTTTACCGGCTCAAGGACAAAGTGACGGAATCCTTCCGCGTGCACAGAGATTGCTAGCAATACGCATACGCATGGAGAATCGGATTTTAAAAAAATTGAATATGCAATTTGAACACCTCTTTTTTAACCGATTGAGATGAAAGACCGATTGGGCACAGATCTATAATTAATGTTAGCAACCGTGATACCAAGTTTTATTTATCTAAGCCAAAGGGTTTTGGAGATATAATTTTTACAAGTATGCGATTATACAGACCGACAGACAGTCAACCCTTCGACGGATTTTGCCCAAAATTTGATACGGACCTACATTCATGACGATAAAACTGTGTACCAAATTTCATCCATCTAGCTATTCAAGTTTTTGAGTTATAGTATTCACATGACCGAGGACAGACAGACTTCCCGTTGACGGATTTTGTCCAAAATGTGATAGAAACCTACAAATTATGTTTAAAGACCACATACCGAATTTCATCCCCGTAGCTCTAATAGTTTTCGAGTTATCGTATTCACAGACAGACATAATTCCAAAATTGTGCTTTTCGGACTCAGGGAGGTCTAAAACGTGGAGACTCGTCAAAATCTCGAGTTCAAATTTTTTGACGATTACAATACTTTCTCCTTCGTATATGGGAAAGTAAAAATCTTTATTTTTCGGATGTCACTAACTTTTGCTACGCCACTGATTATGGTGATAAAACATTGATGCGTTTATGTCGCATTTTAAAATCAAATACGATGAGGGGGCGAAAAAAATATCATGACCCGGATGCCGTTTAGTCAAACTAAGTCACTGATGATGACCGGGTTTGGGCGAAAGAAATCATATTACAACCCGGACGCCACTTGCCTTCGCTACGCCACTGGCAAATACAAAATGTTTGAGTCGTACAATAAAACTCTGAGGCAAAATTTATATCTAGAACATACTTCAAAAATTTGATAATTTTATTTAAAATCATTATTACCTTGTTCATTTTTTTATTTAAACTGTCCATAAAAATTAATAAACATAATTTCATAAATATAAAAAACCTTAATCATTTTATCATCTTTTTATCATTTATAACTATAAAAAATAGATAATTTGCTCTCATTCGGTAGAATAACCAGTGGCGGCATGCGCATTGAAATCGTGGGGTAGCTATAGCTTACAGTATGACATTGTGCAGTGATGCATTTCTGCATAATTTTAACTTAGCCTTTTAAATTCACTTTGAATATTTTAATAATTAGTTAATAAAAAATGATACTACATTTTTGACTTGATGTAGGTAAGTTTTTTAAGAAAGAAATTGTAATTCAGAAATTTCTAATATGCACGATGCCAACAACTTTTTCTATTATTTTTCGAGGAAACTGAGCAGACTGCTTTTTTTGAAATAAATTATTAAACAATATCACTTTCTGCTTTACTTAACAATCATTAGATAAAAATTTGGTGTAGAAGAAAAAAAATGGCTTCCTACTATTTTCTGGGTGTGCCTGCTGCAAGACACCAAAATTAAAAATATCCGCTTTCGGTTAATTCGACACTAAAACAAGACTGATCATTTGGACAACGTTTTACAACACAGGTCGTTAAACTTCGGTATCGGCCGTTAAAATCAGGAGTCACTTTGGAGAGCTAGTCATAAACTTATTTTATTAAAGGGCGGTTATTAGAGATTGATGAAGGATGGTGAAAAGTTATAATAAATTGCCAAACGAAAACCGGTCGAACAGACGAATTAACAAAGCGAATGTTCCACACTAAATTCTTCCACAACCGCTGTGGTTTTAATGCACTGCGTGATTCATAATTCCAAAAGAATACAGAGATGGATGAAACATTGCATCAGCTAAAATAACTTGCGGTCAAAAAATAAAATAAAAATTCTAACTGAGCGTTATACAGCCGCCATCTGTTGTGTAAATGCGATTTCAAAATGAGACAAGAGTTCTCTTTCATTTTGAGTCTATTTTTTTTCTTTCGGTCATTGGATAATGCAAGTTCTAGTTTTGTTTAAATAGAGGAAGAGAAAGGGTCGAGTTTCACGTTCTGATTGGTCCTCGCTTCGTAAGGGTTCTTTTACTACTGTCGGAGTCCTCTGGGAGTGGAGAGTTTGTTGAATCCTGTCGGCGTGAGACAAAGAAATAATTGCCCCCTTTGAGAAATATTTGCGCTGTCTTGCCTTTTTAGCTGATGGAAGAAGAAAAGACAAAAAATTGAGAAAGAGGGGAAGGAGAGAGAAATAAAAGACTGAAATATTGTACTGCATGAAAAAAAACGTAATAAATGATAAATTAATTATTGATTAAGAAACTCCTTCTTCTCAGAACAAAATTGATATTTGTTATGATGCACATAAGTATTATTTTGACAAAAGTTTATTTCTTTTTGTCTTCTTAGTATTTAATAATTAGTACATTTTCTAATTGGTTTAAACCGTTTCCTAGTTTTCGAATTACCGAACAAAAAAGAAAAAGGGAATTTTTAAAAACAAATTTTTATTTTAACAAAATAGTATTTATGAGTTTGATTGATCAATTTCTTTCAATTACTGAAATTTCTATTAATATTAAATTAATTTACTAGAAAGAGAATTAAAAAATTGTTTTCTTTCACAACAAATTCCGTAGATAAAGGTTTAAACGAATGAGAGGAATAACATTTACCTGTCTTATAACTTTGATAAAATTCTTTAAATGTATAGCGTTTATATTTTTCCGAAAATGGAAAACTTGGAAAATAATTTCACATTTACTATTATTGTATGGCAGCAAGATCGCAGTTCTGTGGAATTCACACACACAAAAGACAAACTGCTTTCATGTCCTTCCCTCTTAACTTTGATACTATTCAGATTTTAACTCCTGAATTTTGAAATAAAAATACACCTTTGCTATATGCTTGAATGCAGAGACGGCCCGAACAAAAGCTGGACCTGGTGCAAAGTTGACTTGCGGGGGGCCTTAACAGAAATCTCGTACAACAAAATAATTTATTGCTTTGTGATATTTATTACATTGCACAATTTGTCTAGTAAGGACTAAAGGAATACATGAAAATAATATTTATTTAATCATTTTTAGAAAATTAGTATTTCAGTCACACAAAAAATCGTTAATAAACCAAATGACAAAAATAATTGCTTCATAAACACAATTTGGTACGCGACTTGCTGGAATAAGTTTACAATATATAATTTTTGTATGATTTTCTTACGTGTTTTGTAGCAAAATCGTTGATAATATTATCACGATTTAGTTGTTTGGTTAATAAGAATTCGGTAGATAAAATGACTAAGCAAATCAATCGCTATTTTCTAATGCTAGATCCCAAGTAATTTTTTATTATTTTTAATCTTGAGAAAGATCTTTCTGTAGATAAGACGGTAATTAGTAAGGTCAAAATAATTTTAAAACAGAATCAAATATTTGGATGCGAATCAAAATAATTAAAAAAAATGATGTGATATTGTGTCGTCGAAGGCAAAACTTGACGGCAAATTTTAATTTTGTTAAATAAATCAATGAAATTAACTTCCATTTTGCAAAATCAATTTGCATAATCAATGTCGGGCCTGGGCCTAGTGCGCACGTACCGTTCGAAACCCCCACGGGCGGCCCTGCTTGAATGTAAAAAAAAAGCATGATATGCATAGTTAGCAGAGGCGGCGCCAGAAATTTTCCGACGGGGGGGGCCAGACATCTCCGACGCGGGGGCAAGCACAGTTTTTTGTAATTTAGGTAGCTTCAAAATAATAGATAATAATTTTATATTTAATTAGAGGTAATTAAGTATTAATTAGCGAATTTGATTATAATAATTATTTGGAAGATTTAGCTGTTTGTATAATGTCGGTGCAGTAAGATTTGTCTGACTGAACGACAGGCAATAATAGAAAATAAAGAATTATGAACATAAATCTCTTAGGAAATAAAATGTACCGCACTGATATTGGAAAAAATTTGCAGACTATTATTAAAGTCTCATAATAAAATAAAATATTACCCGAAACAAGTGAAAGTAATTATTAGCAAATTTTAAACCTATAAATGGATATCTTCATATCTCTAATAATAATAAAGGAGAATATGCGTGTGTATATTGGTTCTCGACAGGGCAAACCTAAAGCAACGAAATTCGGCACAAACCTACTTTGGAGGGTGAGAATGTGCACCTTGGAGCCCTTTTTTGAAATTTTATTTAGAATTTTAATTAATTAAAAATTAAGCGAAATTTTGGCGTTTTCCATTAATAACTTCCGAAAATATTACGGCACGAAAATCATTTTTACGCCATCTGAAAGTTCAAAAAATTACCTTTTCAACGATTTCAATTAAGTTGCCGTACAAGTTTTCCTCTACCACTTCCCAACCACTGGATCGATTTCTCCAATTTTTATTTTAAATGAAACCTCACTATCCTAAATACATCTTCAATGGTTGTTTTTCTGCATCTCAATTCTTCCTTTTAGAGTTAAATCGCAAAAACACTATTCTTTGGTAGGGGAAACTTTAACTGTGTTAGCAGTCTCAGCAACTGGACCGATTTTACCAATTCATCTCACTTTGCAAGCATAGCTAACAAATCAGAGTGCTCCACGTTTATTGTGCACGTTTAAAATAGTATTTTTTATCAGTACCAGCCACCATTTGAAAATTAAAAACCTCATTTTAAAAAAATTATATCAATGAAGTTGTCGCATTTTTTTCTATAATTTTAATAAATTTGTAAAAATAGTTTTAAAAACAATTTAAAACAATACTTTTCATTGTTGCAATCTGATTCAAACCGTTGCCAGTGTTTATACAAATAATATTTAATTCCGTGTTTTACTTCCATTATTGAAAGCTAAGGTAATGTCCTAATTTATTTTACTTTCTTTTTTGCTTCATTAATTTTTCTGTGAAATCTGCAAATGAAGTCCTCTAAGGTAATAATTCTATTTTGAAACATATTTAGTAAGCTCGATGATTATAGTTGTAGTGTTTTAATCCAACTAGCATGCTGCAAGGCATAAAATTTGTCGCGTCATTTTCATACTGAAATCAAATGCGTATTTTGCATAAAGAATAAGAAAGGTGCCGAAGACGTGCAATTAGATGTTCAATGACACATGCAGTAACTTGACTCCATTAAGGACGTTCATCTAGACATTGAACTGAACAGAAGCAAAGCTACTAAAAGGACACTGGTTAAGTGCCTATAACAATTTGAAGTTTAAAATTGCTTTTTTAAGGGAACTATGAGAATCAAATTATGCCCATGAGATTCAACTGAATTTATATTCCCGACAAACAAGCTAGTCGAAGAGGGTGGGTAGTATGTAATGCACCGAAACTTCTCTGCAGTGTTCACCCACCTTTTCAACGAAAATTGGCAGCTCTAAAAGGTTATTATGTTTGGGAGGGGAGTATAAAATATTTAAATAAGACCTAACTCGTCATTTCTGATAAATCTAATTTTAAAAATTATCCAAAGAAAAAAGTACTTTATCCGAAAATTGCTCTTTATATATATTTCTTTCTTTTTGTTTTTAGAAAAGAAAGATAAAATTTGTGTCTGCTTGGGTCTTTTAGCTCTTTCGGAGGTCACCTTTTCAATGTTATTTTTTAAATTGTAAAAATATATCTATGATTGTTTCGTCGGTAGTTGTTGAGGAAAGGCAATAATATCGTCTATTTTTCCTAAAGTCGTTGAGCTGAAAGTTTAATTCACTGATGGCCGCGACCATATTAACAAATTTTTTGGCAGAGTTCGAATCAGCACCTGAGAGGCACAAATGAACTCTTTATTGCCGAAACCCGGTAGAGTGCGAAATTCATTTTTCTCTTCACATTGGGAAAGAAATGATTAATTTCTATCTGATTTCCGGTGTGGTGTTTGCGCGTATGAATATTTTTTTCTTTATAAATGTCCACGGTCGGAGAGACGAAAGGAAAGTATTTCATTGAAGATGAACGCGCGACAAACCCGACTGCTCAGAGGGGTTTGAGTGGTCATTAATAGATTTTATTTTAAGATTATGCATACGGGCCGAAAAATTCCACGCCGAATAAAAATGGCAGTTGAGAGGAATGACCACAATGTATAGCCGTACTCTTGTGCAATACAGATACTTTAGTTTTACCTAATAATTCCGCCGAAAAGTGATCGAAACTGTCGATAGAAAAAACAAAACATACACCTTTTCATCCGTCTTGTAGATCTCTTAGCCGACCGACTAAAAACAGTCGGCAAAATGTGACATCTGATTCACTTGTCGCCTTGTCGGTTATTCTGTCAAATGTGGTGTTAACTACTGATCGAATGGACGACAATTTAAAAGGATGTCGATCATTCTGTTGACCTAACCGTTAATCAGTTCTCAAATTCGGACACAAATCGCTTATATCGACCGTTTATTATATAATAACTTAAAGATGGAATTAAAATTATCAGATTCCTTGATATCCTGCTCTCAACATCTCCCAAAATCGCAAAGACTTTTGCCGACGAAAGTCTTAATTTCTCGCCGACGGGGGGGGGGGGGGGCAAGAGTCACCGGCGGGGGGGATTGCCTCGCCGCGCCGCCTCTGATAGTTAGATCCCAACTTCTGTTTCGGAACATATTGCACAGATATTATGCAGTTTATAATGGGAGACTGATTAAAATATAGCATTGATTCACTGTTTTGAATAAGAATTCGACTATCTTCCCAAACTCTCAATGACACTTTGTTTTTTGAAATAAGAGCGGATGTTTTGAAATGTATTATCTAATCGAATTTCTCCAAACCCAACCTAGAATTCATTCAAACATAGAGTCATTATCCACTAGTTATGTAAAATGGTATTAAGAATTTTCTTCGAAATAATTTTTATGAAAAAAATATCTTCACTTTTGTATATCGGCAGAAATATTCAAATGTACAAATAACTATCTTTGGAAACACGAAAAACTTATCTTAAGGCGAAAACGATTGAAAAACATATAATTATGATATGGATTTAGAAAAACGTGTTATGTATGGTTCATGCTTTCTGTTGTTAAGAGCCCATGGAATTTTAAAAAATATTCGGACAAAAAATAGCGATTGTTCATTTTGATTCATAATATAATAGTTAAGCTATTCTCAATAACTTTATATGCTAAGAAATAATTTAAAATATATGATATTTTAATTAATTAACGATAATATTATAGAACTAAAATATGTAATTACACTTTATTTAAAAATTAAATTCAAAAGTGAATTTAATTTTTTATAGTACAGAACCAGAGTTCCATAATGCCAGTTTGCGAAATTTCTATTGGATGCTTTCAATTAAATTTTTTATCCCATGTCTCCCTAATGAGTTAGCATATTAGTTAATGATGAACAGTTAAAAAGAATAGCTTACTGATGCAAATATGATAATATGCTGTAAACAACTTTGTAAGGGTCGCAGTAAGTTGAAAATTGGATTAAAATTATTAATTATTATTCAGTTGAGTATTATACTGCATTTGCTATACTCATCTTGTTTTAAAAAATAGTTTGCAAGTTTATTTTCATCATAAGATGGCGCCACTTATTTCTCTTGGGAATGCTATCTGAAACTAGATTTTGGAAATGATTTTTTTTCTTTTTACTTCCCCTCTGAAATTTAAAAAAAAGGAAATTTAAAATAAATACCACAGTTGTCGAACAAAAAATTATATAGCATAAAAAAAATGGTATAGAATAAAACCGTTCTATTTTCATATGATAATAGAATAATGAACACAAGTTTCTTGACTCCACTATTTATTTTCTTAGTTTTCAACTAATTTTTATTTTTATGGGAAGATGGCGCCACGTTTTAGCTAATCTTTTGAATGCTATCTAAAATTGAATTTAAAAAATAATTATTTTCCTCGACTCCTTTCTCAACTGTTAACAGCAGTAAAATGTTAAACAGTCATCGGATTGGAAAACGATACAAATGAAAACTTTTTTCATTTTTGAATATCTGGGTGAATGGGATTTCATACAAAATTTAGTACTTTGGACGTTCTCCGGAAATGAATGATCCATTTACATTGATCTACCCAGTGTTTTTAGATTGAAGAATAATCTTCTGAGGGTTCTGTCTTAATTTTTTATTTTTTAAACTTAAATTCAATGCTTGTCAATTAAATTCCATTAAAGGAAACGGTTAACGAATGAGTCTAGAGTATTCAGATTGGTATAAATATATAGGTAACAAATAGTTTCTTTGAAAATCAGTGTGCAAAGCGTCACAAACATTACATTATTTAGAACGCTAAAATATCTTAATTTGATTTTGAACGAATATAACTAATAACTTACGAAGCGTCGGTGGTATAACGGTTAGCATAGCTGCCTTCCAAGCAGTTGACCCGGGTTCGACTCCCGGCCGACGCAGACTTTTTTTTTCTTATTCGGTGTCGGTTTTTCCCCCCTTTTTTTTAAAAACCATTCGATTTTAGTTTTTTATATTTATTTCGTTTCTACAATTACTCGAAAAACTAATACAATTTATTTTAATTAATTTCCACATTTCGAATCGCATGCAACAGGACTTAAACTTTTTCTGCTCGTGACTTTATTTTCATTAGTAAAAATTTGTCGGTAACACCAAGTTGAAAAAATAAAACAACAATTAATAGTAACTAAAAGGCAGTTAAATTAAAAATAGTAATCTAGAAAATTTTAATGCAGTGTTTCAAATCAAGATGATTTTCTAATTTATTTTTGGCTACGAACGTTAAAAAAATCTAAAATAAATAATCGTTTTCTTTTCAAGAAATAGCTTTTGTGGCCGTAACTTCTTTATTTTACGTAATCCGTGGTGGAGTAGCGACACACAGTTTCAAAAGTCCCGATATACAGTACTTTATCATTTTAATTCCAACTGTTAGAGCAGTGTTATATCATGCTATATTTAACAAACTAATTAGAAAAATATCAACCAACAGAATTCATTTTACTTATATACTAATTTCGACGATATTAGTATATAATGCCGGTTTTGACGAACATTGATAGCATCTTAAAATTATCTTTGATGCATTTAGAAATAGTATATTAATTTGCCTTTTTAAGGCTGTACTGTTATTTTGGGGTTGTCTTCGTAATTTTGAACCCTGGATGAGAACGACACCTGAGGAGCACTTCCTTTTCAAACTTCCACTTCACATCAAAGGGAATAAATTTGACTGAAGGTTTAACTTCTGAAAAGTCTCATTTTCTTTATATTAATTAGCTGACCTTCTGGTTTGGAAAAAGGGCTGTCGTCTAAGAAGCCATAGAATACTTCGAGATGCAGTGCAGGACTGGTCTAGAAAATAGTGTGGTTGCCAGAGTCGTGAGCTAACATATTCACAATCATAATATATAAATTTTAATTTTTGTTATATTTAATTACATTAATTTAAATTTATATATTTAATAATTATGTATTTAATTTTTTATTATGTATTTTAATTTTTCTGTCTTTAAAACTCACCTTTAACACCCCATATTTTCTGTTTAAAATAGCAGAAATTTGATTAAAATTATTTTATTTTAAATTCGGAAGTTAAATATTTGCGTATACGGTTTTTGCTGACAAAGTATGAAGAATACTGCCAACTAGTAGGGCATGTCTGTTGAAGAACCAGGAACTTTTAAAAAATTTTCTTTAGATGATTTAGAGTTTAGTAACATTTGTGCTGGTAATGTTTCAGTAGTTTATTAAACAGGTAACTCCTAAAAGGATATTTTGAATTATAAGGAATTCAAAATCATTTGTTGATAGTATTGTTTAAAATGTGGAAAAACATAAATATATTTAAGTAGCATGAAATTTTAATTTACTTTTGAACTTTAAAAAGTTGACCATTATTTTCATCTTTTTGAAACGTATTGTGCCAATTTCATAAAGAGATCAATTAAAACTATATTTGTGCAAAATACATCCTTATAATGTAAAATCACTTTTTTGCTGTATTAAAATTACAGTCTATTTTCAATTTGTTTCATGGTTTTTCCCTTTAAGTAAAGTCTTTCTTCGTTACTTCAAATAAATTTAGTTTTGATTGTCTGTGTTATTTTTTAATAAATTTTACTTTTTTAACAGTAGCATTAAAGCTCATCTTTCCATTGAAAGATAATCTTCTAGATTATGTCATTTATTTGATATGATGGTTAAATTTTCATCTTTCATATAAACCATTCTTTAATTATCTAAAATAAATAT
>BGPR01000010.1:5280674-5317202 GCA_013235015.1 Araneus ventricosus | reverse complement strand
CCAAAGAGAATGAGAATTTTAGCACGAAAATGTTTTAAAAGTTTCCATTTAACAATTCGAAATTATTTAAAATACTAGCTGAACCCGGCAATGCTTTGCTATTGCTAGATTTCAGAATATATATATTAAATGAACATAATTGAAAGTTTGATATCAATTATTGTATTAATTTAAAATTGGATATCTATATATGTACTATATAGAAGGCAGTGTTCGTACGTGTGTTTAGATGTGTGTATGTCGATTTACTTGATCACTTGAATTTTCAATAAAATATATTTGCAAAAATTTGTGGTCAGCATCCGTAAATGGAAATTAAGAGCCTGTTGTATGGTATATTTGTCCTTGAATCTTGAATGTTGGTACATAATTCTGAGTTATTATATTCGTTGCACTAAACGATGTCATTTGAAAACATATTGTATAATTTCGTATGTTATTCAAAAAATACTTCGATTGTGTTGTAGTACCAGCGACCAATGAGAACAATGGCTAAAGTGGTGCCTTCAATGGGGCAATTTAATTTTATCATTCAAACAACACAAGCCAGGTGCTTCACTCTTGAATTTTAATGCCTTGAAATTTGTGCAATTTTTATTCATACTTTCAACAACCACAACTGGATGCAAGCTATATTCAATTTCGAATTATACTGAAATGAAATACGATTAAGTTTTACCAATTGATTTAATCGATTCATTTGCATGCGTAATCGAATATTGCCACGTTGTTCATTTCGATCTAATGCAGCAAAATCATCACAATTAATATTGGACATTAATGAACTTACAAAGCATTAAAAAATTGAACAATACGGAACTTCACAAACGGACGGAACAAAAAAAACAGCACTCGAGCTTCGCTCTACGCATGCACGGCAACATTTCTTACCTTGTGAACTTCAATGTTCTATATTATTTTTGAATGAGATTACAATAAATTAAAAGTTCTTTCATACTCATAGTAAATGACTAACAGTAAAAAAAACTTTAGTATAAAAAAACTGATTTCAGATTCATAATAGATGGCTGAGTTTCCAAAACGTGAAAAAATATAAAAAATGCACTGCTCTCAGTTTCGATGTTATTTAAATAGTTGACACCCAAAATTCAATATGCTGCGTCGTTCTAAATATTGTTTCTGAAAGCCTTTTTTCTATCCTTTAGACTTGACATTAAAACGTTTGTTAAATTGTTGGAGATGGGTATTTCAAACAATATCGAAATTACAGACATAAATGCTTTTTCTTCCTTTTTTTTAAAAAAAAAAATGCTCTGTAATGTGATGTCCTCTTTCCATTCCTCTATCTCTCTCTCTTTTTGAACAGAAAAAGAATATCTTACGCTTTCCTATGGAAGTTTTTGCATAAGAATTCGATCAAGAAAATAAACGAATAAAAACATAGAAAGGGGTTCTTATATGCTGTGCAGAGACAAACATAGTTACCGCTAGAGGAATTCTACATTCTGAAGAAAGGTGACAGAAACTTTTCTTATTCTGGAACTACTTCGTTTGACAGCTCATTGTGGGTCATTTGAAAAATGTCATATCAATGATTTATCTAAAAAATCGTAAAATTATTTACTAAAAATCTTTCTAAAAGTTATAAGCAAAAATAAAGCCAAAAAATGAATTTAAGGCCAAATGAAAATTCCAAAGGCCAAGGGCTTTGAAAAAAGACCAAATTTCCAGAATATGGCCTTAAAAAGGCCAATATGGGAACCCTGCCTCTGTTCCCGAGATCTACGCGACGCCGAAAAACAACCCTGTTTACGAAAAGCAAGTCTTCGTTAGGAGTTGCTCCAAGCATTTTATCAACAATCGCCAACGGTAGCCAAATATTAAAATATTATTATGCCCCTAACTAATTATGAAATTTTTACACCTATATTCTAGTATTAAATCATTCAAACATGTTATCATTCGATACAAAAATGGCCGGTATTCCATTAGAAAGGTAACGATCACGAATGATTCAAATGAAAATGGAAAACGATATGAAATAAATGAGATAAAATTATTTAAGAGCTGGGAAAACTGAAGACCCCCCCCATGTCAAAAAGTAAAAAAATTTTCTTATTATTTCGAGCACTACTTTGCACTTTACGTTTATCATGTGAGCATGAACTGCCTCCATCTTCCATCACAAATATTTGTGTACATCTATGGTATTTGAACTAATATTAATTTCATTATTTAAATAAAAAACGGACTGGCTGTTTCATTGCATTAAGTTTCCTCTTTTTGTCAACAAAGAGGTGAAATTTGGCGCAATGAAATATCTGTTCGAAATAATGATACTTTAAAAAAATCTATCACATAATCAAATAATTCTATTAGTTGCTGATTGCTTGATCTAGATGGTCTTGAATGAGTTGAAAAATAGGGTCCTACAGACAAGTGTTCTGTTTTGTTTATTTAGGATACACAAAATTTTCGTGTCGAGGATCCACTTCCGGTTTTCCTTTGACGAAACATTATACCGGAAATCGGTCCTGAGCACGGTAGGGATCCACGATTTTTTGAGTAACAAATATGTTTGCTATTGCTATTTTTAAATATCTATTCCAAATAACTGTTATTTCAATCATACTTTTAATTTTCAGTAAAAAAAGTCTTATTCAGTATAAGTAAAGTGTTCTAAAAAATTCAAACAAAAAAAAAACTGTTATTTCTTCTACTTATTGTTAATACTAAGGTTTAGTTCTTTGTATTGTCAACAGATGGGACCAGCAAACATTCTTGCAGAAAGAGATGTTGGAACTTGCACGGGGTACAATACACAATAGTAATCCATCACAGAAGTCACTCTTCGAAGTCACAGTCGCAGTTTTCGGTGCGATCAAGTATGGAATCCTTACCGCGACTATTCTATCTATCTATATATATATATATATATATATATAATTACCACGATTCTGTCAATCAAAGAGAAAAACAAATACTTGCTCCATTGAGTTCCCGAAAAAGCTTCGAATTACAAAAACGACTTTATCATTCCAGAACGCATATCACAACAGGAGAGGTCATTCACAGTAAGACGTCTTAAACCGCGATGGGGGGGAAGTGCGAACTGTGATATAATACAAGACGAGGTGGGGGTAGGGTGATCTGCGCGGTGAAGCGTTATCTGCTTATCTGGGAGGTCACCGGTGAAGGCTCTGTTTCCCCCGGGTGGATTGTGGTGATGCCCACCTGTGTGGGGAAGGTAGTTCATGCTTTTGACGTCTTCATCTGTTGACAGTATATAGAACTAAAAAATAAAACCTTTCAATATTGTATTAAAAAGCACATTTTATACAAAAAACTGAATCACAACTTTTTGACAGAAGTATTCATAACTGGTATTTGTGATTTTTTAATATTGCGTAGAAAATAACAGTTCGTCAAATATTTGTCATCCTTAAGAGCACTAAGTTCTACGTTTTCGCAAGTAAGCAAAACAGAAAACTGGAACTGTCCATAAACTGAATTTGTGTTGCTAGTGAATTTCGGAAAATTAACTTAGAAAATAAAACTTAGAATAAACTTTAAAAAATTTTTACTGTAAGTCAGGTAAGCTAAAATTATCAACTTCTACTTTTATGGTATTGTTTTTTTTTGGCAGTTAGTGATTTTGCATCTGGTCTTTCTTTAAAATTCAAGATGGAAGAGTACGCACGTGAACCATGGTTGGTTTGTATTTCTGTTTTCTTTTGAAAAATCGTTAACTTTATTTTAAATAATCTGTTTTTAATATAATTAGCCTTTTATTGTTTAAAAAATGTACCGCTTTATGAAATTGATTTGTTCTAATGAAAGAAATAAAACCTGATGCATTGACCTCTACCGTGTTGCATCATCTGTAAAAAGCCGGCGATTTATATCGTTTAATATTTCTGTTTTTTCAGCCTCTCTTTGTTTCTATGTATACTAAATTTACTTGATATTGGTATATTTACATTTACTAGCAAATTTACTTTATTCTCGCTTAAAACTTAATAAATTTTATATCCCATTTTATACCTAATGATTTTACACTGCTCCGTTTTAAATCCTCTTTGAGGAAGTACGATCTTAGAAAACTTTGAAATGCAATCCACAGATTAGTTTTGGATTTCTTGAAGACACGATAACTAACTGTTATTTTAGGAATAATTCTTTTCATTTGGTTGAATTATAAGTTGCTTTGCGTCCACTGATTTATAGTCACGATTGCGAGTTTTTGCATGTGAGAGGAGGCTTTCTTAAAATATCATTTCACGTATGTCTTTTCTCTTAATGATGTATCAGCATTTATAATTGGTTTTGATTAATGCAAGTTTAATCCAAATTCGAAGAACTTATTTTATTTCAGTGAAGTGCCTATAGCATCTAAAAAAAAATAAATCTAGTAATCTATAATAAAATAATAAAGGAAATAAATAAAAAATGTAGATTTATGCCCAGAGTATGTAAATCACCAGAAAACTAATAATTAAAATGTGAGACTATTATCAAATTTTAATAGTTCTGTAACTTGCACTTTGTATAGTGGTTCTGGAACAAATGTAATATCCTATTGCGTGATTTTCAGCTGAAAGACGACAAAAGAAAGTTTGTCAATCAGCTAACCAAATAAGGAATGCTAAGTCGAATTAAAATTGGCCAATGGAAAAGCTGCTATAGTGTATTGGTATTGCAAATTCTAATAAAATCTAGATTACTTTCCTGAATTATGTTTTAATTGGTAGAAAATTTGTTTCTGATTTTTACTCTGTGCTACAATACAACTTTAAATGCAATTATTATTAGCTGGATAAACAAGCTATAAAACAAAATTAAGTGGCTCAACTTAAGAGCATGGTACGGTCGTCAAATTTGGTATTCATGGCTGTTGTTCTGAACCAGCAGTTTGTTGAGTTTTGGGATGGTTGGCGGCCCAGTGGCAGAATCACTGCGACGCTGCGTCGTACGTCGCAGATTTTGAACAGTGTCTGCAGACTATTTTGTAATAAAGTTTATCATGTGCTCATAAAATAAATCCAATCATGAAAAATATCAAAGTTCTTAATCACATTTGCAAAAGAACTTAACAATTACTATATAACGCACATTGAATCCTCCAGCCCTTGAGCAATCATCGTCTCACCACATGCTGAATGGGCTCCCCTAGCGACTGCGATTTGACCTTGAAGTACGCTAAGTGCCTCATATCGGTATTGGTCTCAGCCAATGTTTTCTACGCGTTTCATTCCGATACATTTCTGACATGGAGCTTTTGTTTCTGGAAATAACACGGGGTTTTTACTTTAAGATGGATGAGTAAATAGATAAAATTCGCTGTTTTGATTACGATGCTACATTTTTACAAAAAAACTTAAAGCAGCATTATTTACGCCAGCAAATAAACCTCCGAAGTTTTGATTGATCTCTACGCCTGCAATTCAATCATTTTTTAAAAATGGGAGCGGAAAAAGAGCACATTCTGAAGTAGATCAAGACGAGGAATAGAGTTCAAGCCAAGATTGCCCCAATTTTAAACGTTCTAAGCCCGATCTTTTGGGAAATGAGGAAGAAATTATTGCAGAACAGACGGACACTACCAAAATTACCAGTGAAATTCCGGATTCCCTCAAGTCGCCCAGTCCCAGTGTCACAGAATTGCTGCAGAAATTAATGATAAATCGGATAAATGTGCTAATAAGTTTCAAAGTTTTTGTTTCATAAAAAAAGCAATTATTTATTGCATTTTAAATTAAAAACATACAAGAAAGACATTCTTTGACGTACTTAATTTTTTTTTTTTTTACAATAAATAGGAGGCATAAATTTTTAAATAACATCTAACATATTGAAGAATATTTCATTTACATGAACTAGTGATGTTTCGAAAAAATCACCAAAACAGAAAGACACCAAGTGCTGTGTCTAAAACGGAAAAGTACCCAAATATAATTTTCTGCATGGGTATTTGTATAGCATGCTTAATATTACTTCTGAAACAACTTGATACTTCATTATTATTATCTTCCCAAAGAAAAGATTAATCTTCTTATGTTTTTGTTTATTAATTTATAAAATTATATTATACAAATAATAAAGATTTTATATGGTTTTTAATTTATATTTGTCGTATTTTAATAGTTATAAGTTGATATAAGTATTTAAAAAAAGAAAGCAAACTATTTATAGTCCCGCACTATTCTGCAGACTATTTTTAAGAGACCCAACTTCCGTTGCAGACTGTTGAAAAGTATTCTGCCACTGGGGTTGGCTCAAAGTTGCCTTGTTTGGTGAGAGACCATACCGTGTTCTTAAGGCTTACTGTTTTCTTCCTTAGGAGGTTTTTAAATTGTTCATAAACATATAAAATACCTTATCATTAGTTTGGAAATTCAATTGCTATGCTCTTTTGAATGCTTGCATCATGGAATAAAAAACTAGTATATATATATATTTGCTTTTAAAATATGAACATTGAAATGTAGAAAGAAAAATACCTTGAATGTTCTGAAAGTTTGTTAAATCAATATGGCCTTTGAAAACTTAGTCCCGGTACACACATCTGATTTTCGGCCATAGAATGCTGAAGAAGTGATTAGCAGCTTGAAGTACATTGTTTTAAAGTGTGTAAAAACTACTTCTTGACATGTATTTTGAAAAAATTTAACTATGTAGTTTTGGGGGAATGCACAAGGATTACAAACTATCTACAGTATACTGTATTATCCGTGCTCATTCCATAGTCACAAAAAAAATTTAAAGAGAAACATTTTCACGCTTATCATGCATGTAAAATCGATGTTCGATTGAGATTCATTCCGTGAAACTAGTGAGCCATGTTGGCGGAGGCTAAAGAATAGATTTTTTTTTCTTCCTCCACGTGCAATCTCTACCAGTTCAACCCCTAATTTTTCGAGAAATGAATCATCCACTTCCTGTTAGCTCATTCTCTTACGAAAACGCTTCTCCCCGACACCTCATTCTTGAACTTCGTCTTCTTTCACTTTCGCACGTGTTTCTTAAGTTTTTGCGTCTTGTTTATCGTCAGTTAGTGGAGTGAAATTTTTTACTGGTAAAAATGAGTGGTGTGAAACGTAACATTTTAAATGTTGAACAAAAATTAGAAATCCTTCAAAAACTTGATAATGGAGAATCGGTTAGTACTGATGCAGAAGATGTACTAAATGAGGGAAATACAATTTCTCATTCTGCAATCTGTGGAAACTTTGTTAGATTATATGGGACAAAGAGAATTTGATTACGGTGACATTACTGCGGTTCGTAAAAATATGTGTCGATATATGACAAGAGATGAACAAACAGTAGAAGCTAAGAGGCATTACAGATTTTTTAAATCAGTAAATGTTAAAAGGAAAATTCCTAGTTTGATGTTATACAGCATGCAAATGCAAGTAATTTTTACATTTTTGTACCGATGTTGATTTTTTCTTTAATTCGTATTATCCGTGTTTCTATATTGTCCGTGCGATCCCTCCCGGTGATTAAAACGGATAATCTGGTGTGCACTGTACTTTGGAACTAAATGTAAAGAAAAAGAAGCTGTTTCAGCGAAGAGTTAAATCATTTGAATAAGGAAGCGATTCTAAATATCTGTTTATGGCACTGGTTGAATTGTTGGTTGCTGAAGTGTGAAACATTCTAATAGAATGCTCATGTTTCAATAGCTGTGACTTTTAAAAATAAACTCGTTTTCACAGTGCTTGCTACTTGGGAAAACTCTACGATCAAGATATATTAAATGTTTTTAACAAGTAATCACAGTCTTAATCAAGCTCTTAATTAATTTTTTTTTTTATGAAAATGTTTCTGTAATCTGTATATGTGTGAAATCTTTCTATAATGTGTCATGTGAGAATTGTGTTGTGACTATTTGTTCTGTGTAAAGTTAAGATATTTATTTACTTTTCAGTCCATGGAGAATCGTGGACGATTGTGGTGGCGCCTTTACAATGGGTTGCATTGGAGGTGCTGTTTTCCAGTCCATAAAAGGTTTCCGTAATGCGCCATCTGTGAGTATAAGCTATAATTTTTTTATTATGAAATATAGCATAAATCAAAGACAAGATATTTTGGTGATTGGTAGAGCACCTGTCATTAAGCTTTTTATGTTCATGGGATGAAATGTAGCCCGAGTGCCAGAGGCAACAGTACATTGTGAAGTTGCAAAAATAATAATTTTATTAACCTATATTATTATGCTAAAATTGCAAACAAAGTAATTTTTAAAACTAAGTCCATAGAATTATTACTGATTAAAAAAATAGCAAATTGTGTAGTTTGGAATACAATTTGTGAACTTTGTGCATGTGTTAATTTTACTTGCTATCTCACTAAAAGAAAGGTATTGTACTTGATTTAACCTCAACTTTTTTTATCTTGATATAAGGTATTTTATTACAAAAACTATTAATTGGTTAGATTTTTTAAACAAGTATTTCTTATTTCTATCATTTTATTTTTTAAATATATATATATACAGTACTATATTCATTTATGGATGATAAAAGATGTTTTAACATTAGAAATGTACTGTTTTGTTAACATGCTAATGTTTCTTTGTGTATTTGATGAAAATTGCAAACTTGCAGTCAACCTTTTACTCAATCAGCAATTTTTTTTTTACTTTTTGGGTCAGAATGATGTGCAAAATCAATGGCAAGCATTAAGAGTGACATAATATGAATCTGTGTTATGTCTCAGTAATTCTAACATGAGATATTAAGAAACTGTAAAAATTGAATAATGTAAAGTCTGATTTTAGAATCCTAAAAATTTTGCAAGTAAAATAATCTTTTGGTAATTTTTTAAAGAAAAGTGATAAGTTATTTTTGCATAATTTTTTACTCATTCAGTATTTTGTATTTGTGTGGTCAGAAACAAGAGTAAAATTAATTATGAGACATAATTCAAATTATGTCTCATTAGTGCTGAAATTCTGGTTTCACACATAACCTTTTACCCCTTAAGCATTTTATTTTTTGGGTCAGAAAGTTATGCAAAAGTAACTTTGAGCATTAAGAGTGATATAGCATCCAACTTGGGTTACGTCTCAATAATGCTAACAAGAGGTGTTATAGTTATTAGTCATAAAGTAAAAGTAGGTGAAATATTAAGGGTTTCAGATTTATAATTTGCATGGATTGTTATAATCATGTTTTGTCCCATATAAAAAATTCATGGTAAAATTTTTTCTTAGTTCCTGCTTATGCTGGCATGAGTAATTAATATGAGGTTTATTTTATTTATTTTATACATATCTAAACTATTTAGATATTTTAGAATGTGGCAATTACATTTTGTCTTCTGCCACTTTTGATCAGTTTTTATGACTGATTGAATGCCAGATAGAAGACTAAATAAAGTGCTCCTGAATAGGAAGCAGAGTTGGATGCTTTACCAACTTCTGTGCCACTGAAGGGAGACATGTTATTTTGAAGGAGAGCTAATTGTTTTCATTTGTATGGTTTGATGCTTTGAGTGTCTAAGAAGCTTACAATTAGTATTTTGTCTTCTGCCACTTTTGATCAGTTTATATATGACTGATTGAATGCCAGATAGAAGACTAAATTAAGTGCTCCTGAATAGGAAGCAGAGTTGGATGCTTTGCCAACTTCTGTGCCACTGAAGGGAGATAAATATTACTTTGAAGGAGAGCTGCTCTTCAATTTAAATTGTTTGTGTTCTGAATGCACAAAAAAATTATTTGCTTTTCACGTTCTTTTAGTAAAAACAATAAAAAAAGGTGAGCAAAATATATCTTGTATTACTGACCGTTTTCTTTGAAGCTGAATCAAGTTGTGTTGAAATTAAAATTAACTTAAAATACTAATGCAGTTGTAAGAGCATGCACTGGTTTAAGTTTATGCTTAAATTTATATTTATTTAGTCAGTTGGTGGCAGGAGGGGTTCCTGTCTTAAAGTTTGGGTGGTTACTCCATACTTATGTGATGGCATCTTGATTGACATTTATTTTGTGTAAAAGGTGAAGAATTGCTGAATTTAGAAGTAACTTTTGAGATATTAATTTAAGTTTGATTGGGGGGAAAAAAACTGTTGAAATCTACAAGTTGGAACACAGTCTTAGTAAAACAGCGCCATCGCGCCAAAGCAAGATGGTAAACAAACGTGCATCGGTCACAGTTACAAGTTAATCGTTTAATCTTTTTTCGAACCCATTATGTTTGTGGTTTGTCATTGCATTATCTCCCGTTTTAAATGTAGAATTTCAACAGAACTACTAGCTCATTGAATGTACGGAATCTGTTACTTTTAATTATTCTAATGAAGCAGGAAAAATAGTGCTTGCGATGCCTGCAGCATCTAATGTGGGCATCGGGCAAATTTTTTTAACTTAAAAAAACATCAGCGGCTTCGCTTGCAGCAAAGTGGGATCCTAGCATAGTGAATGCACGGAATCAGCTTCTTTTAATTACTCTAATGAAGCAGCAGAACATTTGCCCTTAGTAGCGTTCAAAACAAGTACAACTTCAAAAATTCCATGCAGGCGATTTTTATTACAAGGCAAAGAAAAAATCTCTTAATTATATGATTGGAAAAATATATAATCACAAAATAAACCCAAGTTCTATTCCCAGTGGCAGAAACACCGCGACGCTGCATCGTACATCGCAGATTTTGGACAGTGTCTGCAGACTATTTGTAATAAAGTTTATCATGTGCTGATAAAATAAATCCCATCATGAAAAATACCAAAGTTATTATTAACACTTTCCAAAGAACTTAACAATTTTTATGTAACTCACATTGTTAAAATATGCAATCCTTTCGCCCTTGAGCAACCATTGTTCCCCCTTCCGTGTGCTGAATGGGCTTCCCTGGGTGACCTACTGACTGCGATTTGACCTTGAAGCACGCTAAGTGCCTCATATCGGTATTGGTCACGACCGATGTTTTCTACGCGTTTCATTTCTGGCATTGAGCTTTTGGTTTCTGGAAATAACACGTGGTTTTTACTTTGAGGTGGCTGCCTATGTAGATAAAATTCGTTGTTTTGATTGCGATGCTACATTATTACGAAAAAACTTAAAGCAGTATTATTTACGCCAGCATGAAAATAAACCTCCGAAGTTTCGATCGATCTCTACGGCTGCAGATCAATCATTTTTTAAAAACGGGAGCGAGAAAAGAACAAATTCTGAAATTGATCAAGACGAGGAACAGAGTTCAATCTAAGATTGCCCCAATTTTAAACGTTCCAAGCATTAGTTAAGAAATCTGGAATTCATTATTATACACACTTTCAAAATGTATCTACATATGTGCAAATGCAAAATTCCATAAAATCAAAAGTTGTATCAAGAATTTTAGAGGAAGTCAGTTCTGTTCTTCCTTGTTTTAAATAATAAACAATGATACTATAAAATCTTATATATGCATAATTGCAGAACAATTTATCTATTTTCATACAAACCATTAAAATGCATATCAGGATAAATGTGTTAACAAGTTTCAAAGTTTTTGTTTCGTGAAAAAAGCAATTATTTATTGCATTTTAAATTTAAAACATACAAAAAAGACATTTTTTGACATACTTATTTTTTTACAATAAACAGGAGGCATAAATTTTTAAATAGCATCTAACATATTGAAGAATATATCATTTATATGAGCTAATCATGTATTGTTTTGAAAAATTCAACAGAACAGAAAGACACCAAGTGCTGAGTTTAAAACGGAAAAGTACCCAAATATAATTTTCTGCATAGGTATTTGTATAGTATGTTTAACTTCTGAAGCAACTTGATGCTTCATTATTGTTAATTATCTGCCCAAAGAAAAGATTAATCTTCATATGCTTCTGTTTATTAATTTGAAAATTATATTATACAAATAATAAAGATGTTATATGGTTTTTAATTTATGTTTGTCGTATTTTAATAGTTGTAGGTTGATATAAATATTTCAAAAAAGAAAGCAAAATATTTATAGTCGCGCACTATTCTGCAGACTATTTTTAAGAGACTGAACCTCCGTCGCAGATTATTGAAAAGCATTCTGCCACTGGGGTTCTATTTATCATTTATTTACTAATTGAAATCATACTAATTAAAATACATTTTATTATTTAATTAAATATTTAATAAATATTTTAAGTTGTTTAAAAATTTGCGTAGTACGTAAACAACTCAAATCACGCAAAACGCTTGCCATGACGTAAGCAGTCTAGCCGATGGGTTGCCAATGGAACTAATCCGCTCGATTCCTCAAGTAACCATATTGGCGATGAAATCGGTGTGTTCCAACTTGTAGATACCAACCAAAAAAACTAGTGGTAGTTATTTGTATTATTGTAACAAATACAAAAATTTTGTTTGCATAACTTATTTTTTAGTGTTTATAATTCTCTAAGGTAAATGTAAAAATTAGAATAACATTTATTTAAACTATTAAACTATTTATTATTAACATATTATTTAAATATTAGGATTTTTTTAATTCCATAAATAGAACATTTATAAATATTTTCTTCATGCCATTCTTGCTAGTTAGACTGTCGTATCAATTTTATTCTTTCTGTTGTGAAGATTGGAAATTTATTAAATACAGTAAAGCACCATTTATACATCTTTCAAGGGATTGACGTAAAAATGAAAAGACGTATAATCAAAATTTTAATAAACAACTTTGAGTATTAGAAATTTAATTCTACAAATGCAAGTTCATATAAAAGTAATAATTTAAAAGTTTTTGAAGATAGTTCTTGTATATTACTACATAGTATTGAAAACAAGAATGAAATTTTTAAATTAAACAATTATAAAAGTGAAAAAATCGTGCCTTTATTGCATATCTTGAGTACTAATTATACGTTTATTTTATAGGGTTTATGTGCATGCATGGATCGGGACTGGGATGAAACGATGTATAAATGTAAACAACATATAACCAAGAAACGTATAAACGGTGCTTTACTGTATATTTATTATGGGCTTAAACCTTCCATAAAAGCCATTAGAAGAAAATTTTATTCTGCTTTGATAGAATGAATAGTTCTTGCTAATTCAAGATGATTGAAATTTTCACTCTTCCCCACTCTGTTAGAATCGATATAACTCAAGCATGCTAACACTGCTTAATTACTGTGTCATTAAAATCACTGTTCTGTTTCTCCAAAATTGTCATCAGAACTTTATATTATCTACTGCTGCAAGGTGAATTTTTTGCTTTTGACTGGAGAATAAAATTTATTGATCTAAGGTTCTCACACATTACACTGTCCCTACAAGATCAGTGTTGTGCTGTCTAGGCAGAGTCGGTACATTTTTGAATATTATGTCGGATAGTCATTGACACAATAGCAATTTGAAGTTTAAAATATTATTGAAACATAAAAACAAGAATGGAAAGACTGTTTTCTTTACACATATTTGATATATTTACTCATATACATTCACATTTTAAAGAAATGGTGTTTCTAACTTAGATATGAAAGTTATTTAGCTGTAATTATAACTAAAATAGCGCACAGAATATAAAACGCCATTCTCCCCCCCCCACCCGCCCCCCCCCCCGCCCCCCAATGTATGTACATAAATAAGTGCATCAAAAGATTTCTTTGTTTACCCTTTTACAAACTTCTTGATAAATTTTTAAAGGAAAACATTTTAATTATAATTCAAAAGAAATAGCAGTAAGATTTTAAAAGATTACATTTCAAAAAATTTGATGAAACTGACCCTGAAACTGGAATTAGACATCAAAGTCTCATTTCTGTGAGAATACCATGGCATGTGAACCTTTCGTTCTTGCAGATTGGGGTTGTTCAGTGGAATACCACTTTGTTGTCAGATAAACATTCACATCGTATTCTTTTCCATTGGTCTCCATTACATTTTTAGAAGAAACTTTCTTCTTTTGGAGTTCAGTAGGAATATTATCAATGCTTCTGCATTCAGTTTATGGATAAGGGCTACTGAACACTCAGCTGGATGAGTGAATAGAGTCATTTAACATGGTTAGTAGATGCTTTTAACTTAGTTTAGCCTTTTTTTTTAATACAGATTCTCAGTGGCAGAATGCTTTTCAATAGTCTGCAACGGAAGTTGCGTCTCTTAAAAATAGTCTGCAGAATATTGCGTGACTATAAATATTTTGCTTTCTTTTTTCGAAATATTTATGTCAACCTACAACTAATAAAATACTACAAACATAAATTAAAAACCATATAACATCTTTATTATTTGTATAATACAATTGTATAAATTAATAAACAAAAGCATATGAAGATCAATCTTTTCTTTGGGCAGATAATTAACAATAATGAAGTATCAAGTTGTTTCAGAAGTTAAACATACTATACAAATACCTATGCAGAAAATTATATTTGGGTACTTTTCCGTTTTAAACACAGCACTTTCTGTTTTGGTGAATTTTTCAAAACAATACGTCACTAGCTCATATAAATGAAATATTCTTCAATATGTTAGGTGTTATTTAAAAATTTATGCCTCCTGTTTATTGTAAAAAAAAATTAAGTATGCCAACAAATGTCTTAATGTATGTTTTTAATTTAAAATGCAATAAATAATTGCTTTTTACGAAAGAAAAACTTTGAAACTTTTTAGCACATTTATCCTGATATGCATTTAAATGGATTGTGTGCAAACTGATAAATTGCTCTGCAATTATACATATATAAGATTTCATAGTATCATTGTTTATCATTTAAAACGAGGAAGAACGGAGCTGTCTTCTTCTAAAATTCTTGAAACAACTTTTGATTTTATGGAATTTTGCATTTGCACATATGTAGATATATTTTGAAAGTGTGTATAATAATGAATTCCATATTTAACTAATGCTTAGAACGTTTAAGATTGGGGCAATCTTGGCTTGAACTCTGTTCCTCGTCTTTATCAATTTCAGAATTTGTTCTTTTTTCACCCCCGTTTTTAAAAAAATGATTGATTTGCAGCCGTAGAGATCGATCGAATTTTCGGAGGTTTATTTTCAGGCTGGCGTAAATAATGCTGCTTAAGTTTTTTCGTAATATTGTAGCACTGCAATCAAAACAACAAATTTTATCTATATACGCAGCCATCTCAAAGTAAAAATCACGTGTTATTTCCAGAAACCAAAGGCTCCGTGCCAGAAACGTATCGGAATGAAACGCGAAGAAAACATTGGTCGTGGCCAATACCGATATGAGGCAGTTAGCGTACTTCAAGGTCAAATTGCAGTCACTAGGTCAGCTAGGGAAGCCCATTCAGCATAGAGAAGAGGGGGAGGGAACGGGGAAAGAGGATTGCATATTTTAGCAATGTGAGTTACATAATAATTGCTAAGTTCTTTAGAAAATGTAATTAATAACTTTGATATTTTTCATGATGGGATTTATTTTATGAGCACATGATAAACTTTATTACAAAATAGTCTGCAGACACTGTCCAAAATCTGCGACGTACGACGCAGTGTCGCGGTGTTTCTGCCACTGGGTACAGATTGTGGTTAACATTTTTTTTTACAAATGAAGTTTTGCATGTGCACACAACCTTTTACACATGTGGTTTGTACATTTTAGGTCAGAAAGCTGTGCTAAACTAATCTTGAGCATTTAGAGTGATATAACAAGAATTATTCTTGTTATATCTCGGTTATGCTAACATCCAAAAAAGTTTTTGTTGATCTAAGATTTTTTTTTTTTAAATTTATAAAGCACATTTTTTTGTAAGCTTGTATTGATAGTATATACCTTTCAGTCACCATTATTATAATTTATTCCCAATTGTTAAGAATGTTTAATTTGTCTTAATCACTATATTTTAACATTCCACTTCCTTTTTTCGAACTTTGCACACATGATTCTTGATCTTTAATTCAAGCAGTTAGTCCAAGAGAATATCTTATTAATATATTTTATTTTGGGCTTTATCACTTCCTCTAGAATAACTTGGAATCATTTATTCCTAAAGCATTGGCTATTTTTTTAAAATTTATTTTTATTTCAACTATTCCTTCAGATAGGACAATTACTTTATTGCATTTAAACAAAGATTGCTCTAAAACAGAATTTTTTTTTGTAATATTATGTAATGTGAATTCATAATTAAATCCTGTTATTTTTATGACTTGCTTGTATTTGAATAATTAATGTTCGGGTGTTAATCTTATATTATCATCAGCATTAGCCACTTTTATAATTTAGTAAAGACGAAAATTTTGTTGTATGAGTCATCATAAAAGGGTAATATTTGGTTGCCAATTTTATTAAAATCATATGTTCTTAATTTGAATCAAAATATCAAACACTTGGGAATGATGAACTTTTGTCTGAGGTTCTTAAAATTTATTTTTCTAAACAAATTAAGAAAGTAACATGAATCCATTCACATAGTTCTTCAGGAGGGCAGGAAATGCCTTGTATATTATTTCTGATTTGATGGTTTAAAGTTTGCAGGCAATTGTTCCTTTTGGGCAAATAAGTCAAGTATCATAAATGATTCATAGTCTTTAAATTCTCCGTTCTCAGGGCATGAGGGAAAAGTTCATGTGACCCTGAATTTTACATTAAGAAAACGAAATATCAGCTGTTGCCCTGCAATGATAAATTTCAGACATTCACTTTTTGAAGTTTTTCAGCTAAATACGAGACATTACCTTCTCCATTTTGCAGTTTTGTTTTATTCTACTTGGTGCAACTGTTTGAACATGTTCTATTAAATGGTTTGTGATTTTGTGCAGTTTAATGGAAAAGTCTTACAACAATGAATATTGTTTTACCCCTGTGAAATTTCAAAACCGAAATGAAATAAAATGGAACAAATTTTATCTTTGTATAATTAGCTAAATATTTTTAACTCTGTTAAACCAGACCACAATTTAAAAAAAAAAAAAATTAATTTAGTAATTGTTTTTATTCTGTTTCTCTACCTTTTTTTCCCCCTTCTTTTGAGTAAAAAAAAAATTGATATTTTCAGGGGACTACAAGAAGGTTTCAAGGTAGTTTAGCAGCTATTAAGCAACGAGCTCCTATCATTGGAGGTAGGCTGATTTTTCCCATTTTATTAACTAAATAAAAATCTTGCAAATTTCTTTCCTTTTAGTATACAGTAATTAAATTTACTTTATTGGTGGTAAAATACAATTTTGACAATGTTTTATTAAATAATTTTTAGAAGGTAATAATTTTAGGTCCAAAAGAGTTTGCTTGTAAAGTAATGTTTTTGTTTCCTCTTGTTTTACATTTGAAGCATTTGTTTGTCCATTCATTGATATTTAAAAAACTACTGATATCTAGTTTAGTGTATTGATTGCTTTATTTATAATGAATGGTTTTTTCATTGAAGGTTGTTTTTTTCTTTTTACTAAAAATCAGCGAGAGTGACCTCCCCTAAACTTTCTCATATACTTCTCAAACATTTGTCATTTCCCTTCCCCCTGTGTGGATAAAAAATTCGAACCTACTGTAACCCAGAATTCAATGACTATCAGAAGGTTTTTCATTGTAGATTATAGTGATAGTAAAATATTTGGGTGAAGAATATTGAAAGAGATGCATATGTATTAAAACTTAGAAATATTTATTTTCTATCAAACTATAGCCAATGCAAGCTCCGTGTGCAGAGGAGAAAACAGGAGAAGACCTCGTTCGTTAGCTTGCGCATGCACAGAGATTGCTTCCAGTATGCAAGTAAAACAAGGACAAAGTGACGTAATCCTTCCGCGTGCACAGAGATTGCTACCGGTACGCATGTGTATGGAGAATCTGTTTAGAAAAATTAATTATGCAATTTGAACGCCTTTTCTTCACCGATTCAAACAAAATTTGGGCACAGATCTATAATTAATGTTAGCTACCATCATACCAATTTTTATTTTTCTAAGCCAAAGGGTTTAGGAGATATAATTTTTCAAGTATGCGATTATACAGTCCGACAGACAATCAATCCTTCGACGGATTTGGTCCAAACTTCGATACGGCCCTACATTCATGATGATAAAACTGTGTACAAAATTTTACCCATCTAGCTACTCCAGTTTTTGAGTTATAGTGTTCACATGAACGCGGACGGACAGACTTCCCTCAGACGGATTTTGTCCAAAATTTGGAAAAAACCTACAAATTATGTGTGACGATCGCATAGCAAATTTCATTCCTGTATCTCTAATAGTTTTCAAGTTATCGTGTTCACAGACATACAGACATAATTCCAAAATAGTGTTTTTCGGACTCAGGGAGGTTTAAAACGTGGAGATTCGTCAAAATCTCGAGTTCGAATTTTTTGACGATTACAATACTTTCTCTTTGTATACGAGAAAATAAAAAGTAATATTTGTGTTTAATTTCTCCAGGTTTTGTAGGGGTTATGGGCATTTTGCCCAGTTATTACTTTTTGGATGCATGGAATTTGTTCACTTGTGATCTGTCTTGTAAAATGCCAGCATATGCTTTTTTACTTCTTAAAATTAATTTTGTTTGTTAACCAACTAGCAATTGTACTGATACTATTACATCTTGGAATCTGCTATTTTTTTTTTTTTTAACCACTTAACAGTTTTGCCCGAACACCATTCGGGCACTGCACGAAGGGACTTCCTTGATTTGCCTGAAAGCTGCTCGGTAGGTCATTTTTCCTAAGCCAATCCTCTGGGGTTTTTTTTTCTCAGCTTTTATTTTCTTTACTTTGCATTGTTTCTAGTAAATAGCTCTAGCAGTCTAATTAATGTTCGATAGCAAAACAAGTGTAAACCAGTTTTTAGGTCCTCTTTTCCCCTGCAATTAAAAATAATCAAAAATTAGTAAAATCAATATTTGTTAACTGTTTTGAATGCTGATCTGAATTTATAAAATCAATTTGAATACAAAATTGCTTTTAAAAAGTGTGCTTATTTTTGGACACATGGCAGAAAAAGAAACTGTTGAATGGTTAAGTAAGCTGAAATAAACAAATTCGTCAATAGATGTAGTTTTTCAATGCATTAGCATTAATTTCATAATTTACCCTTAGAAGGGTTGCAGTGTCTGACAGACTCCATGCAAATTTTATTTCGTAGCTGAGCATAGTTGAAAGAATGTTTCAGGGTGGCCACCCAACCGGGAAACCTGAAAAACCGGGAAGAGTCAGGGAAATTCGGGAGAAAACAGGGAAAAGTCAGGGAAGTTTATTCTAAACCTGGAATTTTTTTATTTTGCTAATTCTTATTGCAGGCGACAATTCACTGATCTTTTTCTATACTTATAAAAGGCAATGTTTGTGTGCGTGTGTGTGTGTGTGTTTGTCTGCGATGTCCAGACGAATCTATCGCACTTACAGCCATGAAATTTGGCACACAGGTAGTCGTAATGGTGACTGAATGCACCTCGAAGCTGAAATTTTAAATTTTAATCTAGAAATTCTTTTATTTAATGTTTTGTGTTGTTTTGTTTCATTTTTCGCACTAATTTCTCAATAGAATGGTTTCAAATAACTGTGCGACAAAAATAGATAGACCATCGGAAAGAGCACACGATTTCCGTTCTAATGAAGTTAGTTTTGAATTTCTAACGCAATTTACTGAATTTTGAGAAATTTTTAAAAAATACCCAGTTTTGGCTTCAAGATGTTACTTTTGATTTTAAATTTGTTGCATCCGACTTTCTAATAACACTATTATTTTCAATTTTTTTCAGCTTATAACTGCAACGGTTCTGTCGGATTTAAAACGAGAATGGTTAAAATATCTTTTTTAGTTTTTTTAAAATTAATTTTTTCCTGGTAGTTGAACGATATGTTTCCTCTAGCGAAGCTTCCGCCCACGACAGTCTCCGGAACGTTGCGGGCAATTTCATTGGCTGAAGGGCCAGGGTGACGTCATTACTTTCGCGTTCTGCGAGGAGATGATGTATTTACTCCATGACTTCGATTATTATTTTTAAGCGTATCTTAACTTATTTCTTTGGCTTTCATACTTTGCTCGCGGTGTAATAAATATCACATTGTAATTTTTTAACATTATTTGGATTTAACGGTACTCGGTCGAGAGGAAAAGGAGGCGGACCAACTCAATAATATATATATATTTCTGTTTTGATTTAGTTTTTAAAACTTTTTATTATGCTTTTTCTTTTATAAAACTTTTTCATTTATGCAATTGTATGTGGGCTTTTTTTTATTTTGTTGAAATCCCGATCCCACGGGCAACGCCGTGCGCGTACTGCTAGTTATAAATAGATTGAAACAACGTTGGCAACCAATGAAAATCAGTCATTTACTGACAGTCAAAAATGAATGCCATTTGTGTTCATATAAACACCTTGCCCCATTTAAATTTCCGAGGGACCGGAATTTCGACTATTAATCCAGTCAATGAAGGGTTTGAAAAAAAAAAACATTAAATCATATAGTTTTGAAAATTGGTACACATGTTCGTTAGGGGCTTGTGATAAACGTACTAAAAGTCCCCAGTCCTGGGGGTAAGCTCACGGCGCCATCTTGGATTCCTTCCCCCTTTTTTAGTTTTTCCAGAATATCTCGGGAAAACTATTTGAGTTTTCAAATTGCAATTGATTTAACAAATTAAAGAGCGTAAAATTCCCTATAAACACATGCTTATATTTTTATCCCAGCTTTAATTGTTTTCCAGATAATGGGTATCAAAGGTTGCCGCCATCTTGGATTTCATTCCCCCTTTTTTAGCTTTTCTGAATAACTCGGAAAAGTATTCAATTTTCAAATCTTAATTGATTCAACAAATTAAAAAGCGTGAAATTCCTTTCAAATATATACTTTTATTTTTCTGCCAGCTTGAATAGTTTCGCAGATAATGGGTCCTAAAAGTTGTCGCCATTTTGGATTTCATCCCCCTTTTTTAGTTTCTCTTGAATATCTCAAAATCGATTCAATTTTTAAATAACATGTACAGGGATGAGATTTTTCCGCCTTTTGTGTTTTTTTATAAAATTTTCCGCCTTTTTGCCTCTGTTTCGAGGATCCGCGTTTTTCTCGATCTGAACCAGTTTTTCCCTCGGAAAGTGTACTTTTCCTCATGTATGAGGCAAAAGATAGTTACAAGATTGAAATGGTTTTAAAGAGGAAGGAGAAGTGTGTTACACAACCAAGTACTTCAAATGAAAAGTTGCTGTCAAAAGAGGCAGCAAAGAAGCTATCAGCAAAAGTTACAAAATTACAAAGAAATGTCCATTTGAAGAAAATGCACAAGATTTCTTTAAAGAGTAGAGTTCCTTCTTCAAATAAGCATCCAATTAATGGGAATGTCACTGAAAAATCAGTGAAGAAACAAAAAACAAGTGAGCCTTCTGCAAAACGAATGAAATGCCCTTTGACAATCAAAGAAATGTTTGCCAGAAAATGTTTGTAAATTCTTTTCTCAGATATGTATTAAAATACTAGTTTTATGCACTTGCTAAATTAGTCAATTTTATTTGTACTTTGTATGGATGGCTTTTTCTCCGGATCTTTTTTTATAACTGAAATTTGGATACTATGTTCTGACAACAATATGTGACACATATTCATTTCTTCCGAAATATTTGAAATGTAATTATTATGAAGTGTGAGAAATTTCTTTGTATCTGCAAAATTGATAAATAATCCCTTCCGCATGCTTTTTTGACGAATTTTTGGATTTCCTCCTTTTTGCTCTCTGACCAATCTCATCCCTGCATATAATCAGAAAATTAAAGAGTGCAAAATTCCCTACAAGCGCATGCTTTTATTTTTGTTTTAGCTTTAATAGTTTCCGAGATAATGGATTTCAAAATTTGCAACCGTCTTGGATTTTATCACCCCCTTTTTAGTTTTTCTTAAATATCACTGAAACTATTAAAGCTTAAAAATAAATAAAAGCATGCATTGGTTGGGAATTTTACGATCATTAATTTGTTGTATTTAATGTAATTTGAAAATCAAATAATTTTCGAGATATTAAAAAAAAAAAAAAAAAAAACTAAAAAAAAGGGGGATAAAATCCAAGATGATGGCAAATTTTTAAATCCATTATCTCGGAAACTATTAAAGCTAAAACAAAAATAAAAGCATGTGTTTGTAGGAAATTTTACGCTCTTTAATTTGCTGATTACATGTAATTTGAAAATTGAATAGATTTTGAGATATTTAAGTGAAACTTTTTGAGACCCATTATCTGGGAAACTATTAAAGCTGGAAAAAAAATAAAAGTATAGTTTGTAGGGAATTTTATGCTCTTTAATTTGTTTAATCAATTGTAATTTGAAAACTGAATATTTTTGGAGATATTCAGGAAAAACTAAAAAAGGAGGGATGAAATCCAAGATGGCGCCACGAACTCAACTTCCAGGAACGGGGACTTTTAGTATGTTCTGAACATGTGTACCAATTTTCAAAACTATATGAGTTAATGTTTTTTCACCCCCTTTTTGGACCTTCGTTGACTGGTCTATATGAACAGAATCGCATTCCTTTTGGTAGTTAAAGTAGATGATATTTCTTGAGATGAAAATCTATAGTATAATCACACTCGGATGTGGAAGAACAATCGGGATGTAGCTATATGTCCAAGAGATTCAGATAGCTTACGGGATCGTAAATTTATCTGTCTACAAGTTAGCATCCACACACTACTGCCTGTTTTTATGATCATTTAATATCAAATAGGATTTATACCAGGATTAGTTTGTTTTTCCATTTCTGGAGATCTTTTCATTCAATTATGAAGTATTTAAAATTAGTGCTAATATTTTCTTTCAACATTTTTTGTTTTATTTTGTATTTTTTTCTCTGAGTGTTGGGAAACATTGTGATTACTGATCATTTTGATAAATTATGGGATCTTCAAAGTATGGGACAGCCGTTACCCATACATATAAAAGAACAATTTTTTTTAGTATTATGTATGCATGTTCGTTTTTTTTTTTTTTCGTTCTTTACGCACACCCAGATCTTTGACATATGAGATCAAATTTAGCGAAGTGATGGATTAGCACAAGAGGGCATATGACGCCACAGTAATTTTTTTAAAAAAATTCAAATTAGATTTTTATTTAATTTTAAATGGTAAATTAAGGTTTCCCCCCATTTTTGAGAATTTTATTTTTTTTTCTCATTTTTGTCTTTGATGTTTTATTTTTTCTATTTCTCTTTATATATTGTCCATTTTGAGCCATATTGAAGGAAGTTGGTTGGAATAAAAAGTTGCTTTTTTTCTTTTGCAAACTATTTGATTCCATTCGTGTAACAGAATATTATGCTTCTGTGTTTTAATTTATAAACTTCAGTAAAAAATCGTTTTCTTACTTTTTTTTCTCTGCCTTTTTATGTTTTATATTGCAACGTATATTTTTATTGAGATTTTGATTGTCCTAAAGAATTTTTAAGTTTATATTTTTAATCAGAAAAACTTGGAAAATTCGGTACAGTAAAATTGTTCATTGTAAAGATGTATTAGTTATTTTATGGTTTATTGTTTAAAAGTTTTAAATAAATGTTCTTTTTTCAAACATTTTGCTTTTTTATTCAAACCATACTGACGTGAATGAATACTTAGTATGGCCAATATACAGGTGATTTTTTTCTATGGTTGATGGGCTACCTCCAAAAAAGTCAGGGACATTTTTTATAAAACCTGGAAATGTCAGGGAAATTGAAACAGAAAAAATGATGGCCACCCTGAGTTTGTCTTCATGGGTCTGTCTATCTCTACTCCTACTCCTCCAGATTGGTCCCTTTCTGTTCACAGTTTTCCAATCATTGTCTAGGCCATGTTGTGTGTGTTTTAAACAATGTTATAGTCTCCCAGATCCTATGTGACCCAATTTGTTTACAGTAAGAAAGTCTGTGGAATTGCATAGTTTTTTGATAAACATTTTTTTGCTACATATTCTCACTTATCCACAGATAGATGACATTTGAGTAATTCCTTCTCAACTCAACCAATGGCCGAGACATGTCTTTGGATTTTGCTGATTTTTTACTCGGAAGTAGTACCTAGTATACTAGATGAAAAATACAAATTTTTAGTTCATTTCGACCATTGTTGTCCAAGTTATATGAATCTTTGAAAATTCCACGCTCTTTAATTTGCTAAAACAATTTTAATATGAAAACTGAGTAGTTTTTGAGATCTCCCTTTTTTAGTTATTCTTGAATATAATCAAAGATGGCGGCCGGTGACTTAATATGTTCATCAAGAGCCTCCTCGCTAACATGTGCACCAATTTTCAAAGTGATATTTTTTTCCAAATCCTTCATTGACCGGACTATAATCAGGTGTGAAAATCCTGCATGAATCCTCGATTTTCCGCTGTTTTGTATATTTCTTTAACTCCGCTTTTTTAACGTAGGACTACGTTCCTCCCATTGGGGTCTGAGGAAGGAATTTGATTCACACGCAAAAACGTCACAAAGAATGTTGTATGGGAGATCCTCTATGCATTGGTAACTACAAATGTTAAAAACATAATGTCTTATTTTAGAGATAAAGGGTAACAACAGAAATTACAAAAAAAAATTGAAAATCGGAGAAGAGTTACGCGAGTAAAGTAGTTCTACACCTGTAATGTCAGCGGCTGTTTGAAAAAGACAGCCTCCCGTCATTTTTTCTTTTAAATTTTCATATTCCGCTTTTTTTTTTTAATTATTATTCACTTCCGAGGATGAAAAACCAAATTCCCCAGGGAAGGGAGTGAACTGGAAGAAAATGACGTCCCAACACGGGGGAGGGGGGTCTCATTGTGACTGATCATGTGGATTAAAGGCAAGATTTTAATAGTCTTTAGTATTAACCTTGGATTAGAGGGTTATTTTGTTATTTCTAAGAAATTTGTTCTCTCGTGTTTTTCAAGTTTTAGACAATATTTTTTCTACATAATATTTATTCATCACGTCATTTTGTTTCCCAGTGTTCGGCATAGCATGCCAGAATGCGAGGTTCAAATGTGCTAATGTCTGTCTATGCAAAAGAGTTATAAAATTATGATTTTTGTCATTAATATTTTTAATTATGTCTACGATAAGGGAAATAAGGGAGGAGTTACAGATGGCCTCTATTGGTCCCTGGTTCTATAAGAATGATTGTCAAAAGTGCTGTTACCATTTTTAGAGCAGTATCAAAGTGATAAACCTTTACTTCCATTTTTTGCCAGTGATGTTTTAAAAACGTGTTAATGATTGCATTCAACATTTCAAAATTTTGAAACCAGAGAATTAAAGAATTGAGAAACCTGAGACTTTATGCAAATTCAACTTCAGTGACCCAAATTTGTATAATGATAAAAGTTAAGCATATTTAGGATTTGCTGCAGAGCAACTAATAAAAGAAAAGATAAAAAATAAGGAATTAGCAGACAAGGATGTTTTCACACTCAGACAGGATAGTCGGAGAAACATCATAACAATGATAAAACATTTCATGCAGAAATGTTCTGTGAATTACGCACTAGTAAGACCTGCGATTTGCATTGATCCACGAGTAATGGCTGGATATCCCGAAAAAGCACAGGAAAAAATAAAAAAGTATTCATTGTGTTGTCGCAAAATAAATGTATTTTGGAAAAAGATTGCGACGAAATTTTGTTACTCTATGCAGATTTTCTGTTAAATATTGTAAAGCCAAATTCATTTGAATTTACTTCTTTCAATCCAAAGAGTCATTCAATCCAAAGAGTCATTCCCTTGATACTTTTGTACAAACTTATTTTAACAATAATCATTATGAAAAAGTTTGGAAGATTATCAAAATGGTATTAAAACTGTCACATGGACAATGAGTTTTTTCGGTGAACAAGGCCCTGGAAATAGAAAATTTGTAAGATGCTTCATATATTTCCCAGCGTGTCAATCATGAATTCATTAAGCTGTCTGGGGATATTTATGACTTAAAAATTACTAAAGAAATGAGGACGGCTGCCACCTCAGCTATAGCAAAATACATGCAGTATTTAGAAAGTGAAAGATCCAAAGAAAAGACTGAAACTAAACAACTGAAACGAAAAGCTTTAGAGGAGGAAATAGATTTTTTAAAACAAAAGACAATGTTCCTCCAAACGGACATACACCAAACAAATGAGAAAGCAAATGATTTAGCTAAGGAGGCTGAAAAGTCAAAGGACATAAATTTATTTATTCAATCGCATGTACTAAGAAAAACAATTTCTGAAAAAGAAATTAAAATAAATACCTTGGATGTGAAATTGAAAGAAAAAAGTTTGGAATTAAAAGATATTTAATTTGATTACCAGTTTCATGGGTTTTTTTTTCATCAATTTATTAACTCATATTTTTAGGAGTTTTTTTGTGTTAAATTTGTAATGTATCTTCTATGTAATTTATCATCTAATAGGTTGAATTTGCAAAAATGATACATTTTATTTAAAAATGCGTGCGACAATTCGTTAAGTTTATTCAATTTAGAGGTCCTTATTTTTTGGTTTTTTTAGTCCTTAAAAGTCCTTGATAGTCCTTGATTTTCTCTTAAGGAAATGTGTACGAACCCTGTTATTAATTGTATCTATTTTAAGAAAGCGTAAAAAATATAGATTTTATAATGTTAAAATAAGTATTTGTAATTGAAAAATTCATACATGGCGGTAAGCAAGACCATATTTGTCTCGTATTTTATTTGTGATGAATAAATCATTCATTTATAAGTATTTACCTATCCCTCCCTTAATGTATGTTGCTACTCGCGTAAAAATGTAGCTACTCGCGTGAATTTTCCTCTTTTTTGTATCTTGTTGTTTTCATCCGTGTATAACACAAATATTGAAATTGAAAATATTTTTTTCTTAATGATACCAAAGGAATACCATCATGAAATTTGGGATAAATGTTGTTAAACTGAGGTTAAATAATTTAAACGTTTATCAAAGAGATTGAAATGAATTTATTAAAGAGACTGAAAAATATTTATGTATATAATATAGTATATTGAAAAGGTCAGTTACCTTTGAGTATTTTATTATTACATGTTCTCCTTCCCAATAGACATAGCAACAATTAATATAAAAAAAAAATTAAAGTCAATTCCTACTTAGGTCAACAAAGAAAAATTTTATTTTGGAAATTTTTTCTCCTATATAAAACTAAGATTAATTAATTAAATTTAATTAATTAATTAATATTTGAAAAACTATTAACATCAAGTGTCATCCACTACAAGTTTTAAAAAAATGTATTTGAACTTGAGTGGATGAATAAAAAGTATTTTATTAACGATCGAAAATTTGAACTAGATATATAAATAAATATATATAGGGAGAGTGTGAACTAATAGTAGGAATTGAAAAATATAGATAAACATATGAAATTAAAAAAAATAATGGATGTTAAAACTAAAATATGTGTAAACCCACGATATGAAACTTTCGGCGATGCAGTCCATCCAGTATTAAGTTGTCAGTGTTTTTCTTATGCAGTTTGTCATTGTACTGATTAAAAAAAAAGTTAAAAAAAAAAAAAAACTTTCCATTTTCAATTTTAAAAAAGTCCCTAGTTTTTCTTTAGAAGTATTCGCTCATTAATTCATACATATGTTTATGAATGCTTATGTAATTCATACCATTTATTCTAGTCATTTTAGGTCACAGGTCAAATTATTTTTGTACATATCATATATTTCCGTGTATAAGCCGAGAATTTTTGGCCAAATTTCCAAAGCTAAAGTGGGGGGGGGGGGGGTGGCTTATATCTGGATCTGCTTATCTAGCAAAAAAGTAGGTATTTTTCCTTTACCCGGGTGAGATGTGAAGTACAAAACTAAATGGCACCCGAAAATAATATGGAATACATAATAATTTAGCATATAAAATGTTTTAATGAAATCTTGGAAAAATTATACAAAAAGAAATCCATGTGGCGAGTTTCCTCCATGGCAGGAAACATAGGTCAATGACCATATGCCTTTTTTAATTCTAGACGTTTTTTTTTTTTTTTTTCGCCACTCTCGAACTTGCTTTTTGATGGCCTTTGAACGTCATTGACAGTTTAGGCTTAGTAGGGTAGCCATTAGGTGTCAGTGTCTAATAGCATTGGTGTGGAAGACTTGAAATGAAGACAAGTATTATGAAGACAGAAACATTTTATCGATGGCTATTTACAGATGAAAATAAACAGTTTAAACAAACTGTGATACTTTCATAGTCTTCCTGCAAGAAGAATACAAAAGACGAGATCAATCTTGTTTTTATGTACGCCCTCCTGGACGATTTTCATATGACTGATGCCATTCCCCACACCGGAAACTACAGTGAAAAATCTAATTGGCTGCTCATCTGATGACTTCAGTACAGCATCATATTGCTGACAACAGCTTATTTACATTTCCCGCTATGCAAGATGGCATCAACCTGTTTATCTTGAAGTTGAGAAAAATTTAATTCTAATGCAACACTTTTCATTTACATTGAAATGCCAAGCAGCCATACTATTGTTAGAATTTTCAGCAAACGCTATCACTTGCAGGTTGAAAGTAGCCGTATACAATTTCCTCTGTCCGTTCATCTTTTGGATAGAAAATAAAATGGTACAGAATACTACACTATCATACGTCCGCATACAAGCACAGAATGACACCAGATGAATGGGGAAAATGTGCTTTCTTCATATAGGGGTTACCAGAGTTAGAACTATCGTTGTTGGCTGTTGGCTGGCATTGGTCCAGCTGCTTAGCAACATTTTCACCTTCATGGCGAAATGTTTGAATGTTATAGGATTTTTTTCTTCTCCCACTTCGGCTTGTATGTGGGTTTTAAATTTTGGCCAAATGTCCAAAGCGAAAGTGTGTTTGGGGGCTTATACACACAAAAAGGTAAGTTATAAGCAGTGTGATTTGGAGTAAATGTTTATTTTGTGCCACAGTATGATATTCTTGTAACATTTTTTATTTGATATGACAGCAGATATTTTAAAAATGATTTAAAGCAAAATTATCTTTGCTTTAAACTATTTAAAATTTAAACCACCAACCAAATTTTGTGGGATATAGTTGTATATTATATACTTCTGGTGTTCGGCATTGAAAAAATCTTTTAAACCAATACCAATATTAATTTTACTTGGTTTGCTGATTAAAATCTGGCTTGTTTCTTTTCAGTCAGTTTAGTTCCTTTGTAAAAAGCATGAAATGTATGTTAAATAAATCACAGAAATTTTGTCATGGTTTAGTATATGACTTTGAGACTAAGGAGCATTCATCGTAATTTGAAGCTGCATATAAAAATCTGAAATGCAGGACTATTATTTATATTAAGAAAGTGTTTACTAATCTCAGAATCTTTTATTTTGGAAATTAAACCAGTCTCTTCTCTTTTTAAAACGAAGATGGATTTGTTCATGTTTGCAGTCATTTATCATCTGGAAATATTGTTATAAAATTTAAATTCCTTTTTCCTGTAAAATGTATTTCATGTTTTTTCCCCATTTCCTTGAGTTTTTATGAGTTAAGTCTGCACAAATATGCAATGAATTTGCTGTCTCATTTTTTTAAGGCTGTTGTATTTTTTACCATGAAGTATTTCTTTTATTAACTGGCTGCTTGCAGAGTCCAAATGGCCACTTATTTTCATCTTGTAGAAATGGGATCAACTATATTATAGATATATTATTGAATCTTTATAGTCTAAAGAATAGTTTACCTGTATGGTTTTAAGAAATTGTAAAAATAAGTATGAATTAACTGCTTTCGAACTGAATATGAAGAACTAAAACAGCTAATGCAACCTCTTAAAGGATTAAGAATAAATATTGAATTTTGGTTAATGATATTTGAATTTAAAATTTTGACTGTATTCTACAGTAAAAGTTGGAAAAACTATTACTGTTCTAGTTGCTTATAAAGGAGTGAAGCTGCGGCTGGTAAGATACAATATCTTTAAATAAAATGGAATTTAAAATCTGACTTTGTCTAACCTGGATGAAATGGTATATTTATTTTATGATTGCTAGATCTCAGATGTTATGTCTAACTCAATTCTTGTGAAATAAAAACACTCCAGGTGCTTATGGATTTCGCATAACTTTTGTATCGGTCCTTGAATGACTTCTATTTTAAAAATAAGATTTGATATCTGTGTGATGCACGACCATACCAATTATGTAGTTACGGGTTGTTATTGTATAGTAATTAATTCAAATTTATAAATAGGACTTGAAGAGGTAATAAAATGTTTTTTGCACCAAAATAGTTAAGTTCCTACGGTTTTTAAAAATCTATTATAGTTTTGATTTTCTTAGAAATGCCACTATATATGTGTATATCACTTTATTTCTTTAGGAAATTTTGCTGTTTGGGGTGGTTTGTTTTCTACCATTGATTGCACTTTAGTACATATACGCAAGAAAGAAGATCCCTGGAATTCAATAACCAGTGGTGCTGCTACAGGAGCAATTCTAGCAGTCAGAAGTGAGTGTCTTGCTTTTAGATTAATGTTTTTCTCTTTATTACAGAATTGCATCTTTAATTCTTTAGGTTTCTTAGAAATTATACAATGAATATGCAGTGTGTAATTTAATGAAATAATTAGTTTGGTAACTTATCAGAATTTCAACCACAGATAGAAGAAAATATGATAAAATATCCCATAAAATTTTAATTGCAAGCTTCCTGTATCCAGATATTATCACTGTATCATGGTATCCATGCACTAAAGAAAACTCGTGCACAGTTGACATTCAAAAGTCCTGCAACCTCTAGACCTAAGTGGTGTTGAATTTCTAAAATGCTTGATTTTCTATGGTTATATAAATGTGTCTTGTATAAAAAGACTACCAGTTGAAAAAAAAAAATTAACACAAAATGAAAAGCAAATGAAATTTTAATGTTTAACTAAATAGTAGATGGGCTGTAAGGGTCATCATCTTTATCATTGATATATTTTCTTGAATATATTGTGCAGTGTCTGTTCCTTCCCATGCTTTGTGTGTCTCTAATAAATTTGTATTGGATGAAGTAAAATTTTGTTGCTTAACAAGAAGCAGCATCCATCACAAATTTTTGAAATTTCAAAGAGGGAAAGAAAACTGAATTTTTCACAACTAATAACAAATATTTCTCAATTTTTATAACATCTGATATAAACACGAGACCACATGTTCCCAGGCATGAAAAAAATTTCAGAAATATTCATTATTGGTTGCAAAGAATTCAATTTTTTCTTCGGCTTTGAAATTAAAAAAAAATTGAGATAGGTGATGTTGCTTGTTAAGATTTCGTTTTCGCTTACAAAGCTTCATTGCTCTGGTCCAACCAGCAGTTAAGTTTTCAGTAACCTGTGAATAGACTCTTTCTTTTGTATCTGTCTTGTTTTTATTTTCATCATTACTTATACAGGCATTTCTTTCTGGACCTTTTACCAAAACTATAATTGTTGAATTGGTAATGGGGGCCGTCCACAAATGATGTCACGCTTGGAGGGGGTTCATGAAATTGTGACAAGGGGAGGGGGTAACAAGAAGTGCGACTATCACACATTTTGGTTAAAATAAAACCATTTAAAATCAGCAGATTAAATTTTGAAGTTATTTTGAAATTACCAGAATGTGAGGGTATTTTTTCATCGGGGCCAAAACTTTCATGTGATTTTTTTTTACTTATATTCCTTTCTTTTTGAATAAGGCATTCAGGTTAGATTCTGAGAATATGGTAGCAGCAGAAATTCTTCACCATTAGAAGCAAACCTCCCCCTGTCGCACCCTTGAATTGTCCAACAAAGGATACGTCGCCCCACCTGCGTGAGTGGTAGAACTGGTAGTAGCACATACAGGTTGATCTATTGAGGTGCTTTTTTAAAAAATTCAAACTGTTTAAGAGTATTTTGTGTTCATAAAGTAAAGATAAGATTTAATGCAAAATATATTAAATTCCAAAATACTACTGTTTACAAATGTTCTTTTATGTTAATATTTTATTACTATTGTATATTAATTAGATTTTTTGTTGTAAACCTTAATCTTATTTCATACAAAATAAGTGCACATATATTCATTATTATTGTAATGCTCACAAATGTCATCAAAACACCTATTAAAGTTTAAAAATAAAATTTTAAATATGATCTTAACGTAGTGCTTTGTCTTGTAGGTCTGAACTGCAAGTTTATGTTTATGTAATATAGTGTAACATGTGACAAGGAGGAGGGAGAGGGGGTATGGTGAAGTGTGACACTTCATGACAAAAGGGGGGGGGGGGGGGGGTGTCAAAAATATTGAAAAAAAGTGTGGCATCATTTATGGACAGCTCAATGATAAATTGTTGGACATTATCAACATCCAGCCATTCTGTTAAAAATCTTCATTAACTTGATAAAAAACTGCTTGTTATCAGTATTTGCTATATCTTTAACATAAGCAAGAAGTTTGCCTTTTATTTGTGTATTGTCATTTATCTGGAAACCTAAAATCGTGAAGTCTCTTTGTTAGAATTTGGTGCTCTCACAGACTTGCATGCATTGACAATGCATTTGGTCCTTAATGTTGAGTCTTTTCATTTACTTCTGTACCAGGGTTCCTGTATTAATGAAACATACTTGTTGCCTCATCATTCGTGGGTTTTTTTTTTTATTACTGTATTAACTAAACTTACTTACTGCATTATCAACCACTTTTTTTTGACTAATGGAGGCCAGAAAAATGAGGGTTTTTTTTTAAAAATACAAGTTGTTTTGCAGTTTATCTTCTAAAGACATTATTTCTAACTTAAATGTCTACAACTTTGAAATTAAGTATTTAGAGCCATTTTTATTAAGCAATTTTAAAACACAGTTTTACTGAAAGCTACCAATTTGGTCATAGCCATGTTCTACACAGAAACGTAAACTTTACTATGGAAGTTAGAGAGTTTAGAAAAATAAGAATTTATATGAAATCTTTCACCCATTTTCTTGCTGACGCACATTATCTGGACAAGGGCATGACAAAGAACACTCTTTCGTCAAAGAAGTTGCTTTGCAGCTGTGAGCACCTGAGATAGCTATCAGCATTCCCTTGCACATTAAGTTAAGAGGCAGATGTTGATTAACATCTGAGAAATGTTATTGCCTTCTTATCAGTTGCTATGTGATTCTTTATGTATGTTCCATATGGTTGGGTGATAGATATACATATGATCATGTGTCATACATTTAAACAATTTGGCGTGGGGGGGAAATGATTGTTGTGATATTATCTGGGTCATTAAAATTCAGGAAAATACAATTTGGTTTTTAATTACATTTCTTGTTAACCTAATAAGCTAATTTAATAAATATATTTTTGATTTCGTTTTCAAAGCTTTATTTTATGTCATTGTGAGCCTTTTTTTTTTTTTGAAGTCACGATGCCACGGGCAGCACCGTGCGAGTATTGCTAGTTATATACATAAACATGAATTATCTGCTTTTGAATTCAACTTATGAAATGAAAAAATATGGCTCGAACGCTTAAAGGGTTAGGCTGGAAAATACTGACAAAACAGGAACGAAGAGATTCAAACCGTTCTTTGTACCTTGCATGTTATGGGGGCAAATCAAGTAAGTACTTGAAGCAGTTAACAAGGATTAGTACTTACACTTCAGGAAATGCATAATATCATTATCCTGTGGTTGAATTAGCAATGTGCAATTGGATAGGAAGTAGAGAACAAAAAACATTATCTTTCTCTAGAAGACTGTAAACTGTTGACAGTCTTCTAGCTATTAACTGTATTTTCTGCTATATTCCCATTAGTTTGAATATGTTGTACTTTTTTTACATGTATAGGATAAAAAGTAATGTAAAGTACTTTTTTTTCTGCAGATGGTGCTGGTGCAATGGTTGGCTCTGCAGTCATAGGTGAATTGTTTTCAAATATAAAATAGACTGTGATGTTAATTTTATTCTAGCATAGTGTAGTTAATTCAACATCCATTTGTTCTAAAGGCATATATATATATATATATTATTGTTGCTCTTTGTTTTAAAAATTTATTCTTTAACTGAAAAAATTGGATTTATAGTTGGTTTATTACAAAATCATGTTACTTTCATGTAACAACAAAATGAAAGTGACATTGCAAGTCTGTTTATTTTGTGAAATATATTGGAAAATGTTTAAAAGTTTTTGGAAATTGGTATAGTGTGGTATGTAATTTTAACTGAAAGCGCAGTGTTTTATAGTTAATTACAAAACATAAAATTTGCATTTAACAGTGAACTTAAGGTGAAATAATGAATAGCACATTCATTTTTGTTAGGATAGAGGCAAATCATACACAAGTTATGACTTTGGTTTTAGAAACATGTAGCACTAATTTTGCTGCAAAAATAATTTTCATAGTGTTGCAGAATCTAGAGTTACACCAAGTAATTTCTTTTGCTATTTTATTATTTTTCCAACAAAACTGCCCAGTTAAGATTCTTCTGTATGATTTCCTGTGCTTTCTGATTTGGAAAATTGATTCCTGTAACTTACTGTTGAATAGGGTTAAGGGAGGTTTCTATATTAAGTAATGCTATTGAATCTTTATCTTGTGAAATCCATCATTTGTCCTTCTAAAACTGATACTTCTGTCAACTAAGGAAAATGCATTCACTCTCCACATATCCAGGTATTTGTAGCTTGTAAAATAGACCCCCCTTTTTGATAAAATAAATAAATCCTGACATTTTTGTGGTGGCAAATATGCTTTTGTAGAGGGAATTAAAATATTAGTGAATAATAAACAAAAGTTTTGTTTGAATGCAACTGTTGAATAAAATTGCAAGTTCTGTAAACTGACTGAAAAACATGCTGTCAAAAATTTTTGGCTTGTAATTTCAGGCACATTTTCTTATGTTGGGAATCTGGCATAGGCGTCCAGCTAAAAGCAAATTAAGTTTTGTTTATTTTCATGATCCTACAAATTTAGCACTCTGTTAATCCTGTGACTATTTATCCTGTGTTTATGTACTTACTTCATTATCATTTAGTGTTCACTTGTCATTGGCACTTTAGGTGCTGTTTTCATATAAACTATCTGCTAGACCAGTGATGGGCAAACTGCAGTCTGCTTAGAAGTTTAATACACCACCCCACAGATTTTAAAATAATAGTTATCCCAATTGAAATCAGATTATGTGGAACTTATAGATAGATATAAAGTGACAACTTCATTCACCACATTAGTATTAGGTTTTTTTTTTTGCTAACAAATAATTTGAGGAAAATGGGTTAATGAATTTGTAAAATAGTTTTTATTTTTAGTCCTTATTGAGTTTTATAAGAAATTATTTGTGTTTTTTGTAAAAAAAAAAAAAAAACATTTCCTTAAAAAATTGGAACATTCCTGTGTACTAGATCATTCTTTTGTGTGTTATTAAGTGTACTTTTAGTTATTGTATAATAGAAAGAATATTTGATATCTACACTGGAGGTTTCATTGAAGAAATTATTGATCATTTTATGATTGTTCATGATTTTCTAACAATGTTTTGATATATTTTTATAAAGTGGGATACTTTGCTATATTGCTTTAGAACTGCATTATAATTTTACCTATGTCACTTATTCCAGTGATTTCGGTCTTTGTAATTTGTTAACGTCATGAAATAATTATGAAGCTTGAGGTATATTAATAACAAGATATTGCTTTTAAGCAACAATATTTTGGGGGGTATTAAATTTTTTTAGCTGTTCTATAAAGTTTTAATTTTAGTACTTTTAAAAATATTGTTACGGATTCTTAACTCATATTCATACATCTTCACTGATAAAAGACTGTAACCTTAAGTCATGCCAGAAATATGAAATGGAAACCAGCTTTCATTAACTTTTTTAGTATATGAACTCTGAGTTTCCTTCCTACCACATTTGCGATATCTAGTATTAATGATATAATGACACTGTATTTTCAATTAAAAACCTGAACTCTTCTTGTTAACTCATTTCTTAGGTGGTGTTTTACTTGCATTGATTGAGGGTGTTGGTATTTTATTCACACGATATTCAGCAGATCAATTTAAGCCAGGTATGTTCCTGATTTTTCGTCATAATTGTTCTTTTCAGTATCCAGGTTCTTATTTTTAAGTTCCTTATCTAGTATTAAGATATTTACAACCATTCTATTCTTTCTGTTAAATAACCTATACTCATTAATTTCTTGAAGCAAGGAAGCACATAGATTTTTTAAAGAGCTTCCAACTGCTTTTTTTTAGACTCCGTAGATGTGTTTCAGCTCGTAGTTATCAATGATAACTTCTATTTTTAAACAATTGAATTCGAATGTGATTCAATCTATTATAGCAAACAACTATTTAGATTCAAAGTAAAAAAAGGCAATCAAAATAACTATACTCTTAATTATTTTAGCTTTTCATATTCATACAAAAAAAATTATTAAAGAGTAAGAAAAATGATAGTTTGACCGACTAAAAAATACTTTTTCTAAAATATTAAATTATTTTTTCATTTTATATTTTTAAATTGTGAATTTGCATGCAACCTTTTACTTGTTCAGTTTTGTACTTTTTTTGGTCAAAAAGTTGTGCAAAATTAATGATTGGCATTAAGAGTGATATATCATGAATCAACTTGTGTTATATCTCAGTAATGCTAACATGATTTATTTCAAATTTAATTAAACCAAATTCTGTGAATTTTAGAAGGTCAAATACAAGAAGT
>BGPR01000010.1:5217220-5280664 GCA_013235015.1 Araneus ventricosus | reverse complement strand
TGTTATATCTCAGTAATGCTAACATGATTTATTTCAAATTTAATTAAGAAGGTCAAATATAAGAAGTAAATTAGCTTATGGTAACTTCTATTAACGTATGAATTTGCACACAACCTTTTACTCGTTCAGTTTTGTACTTTTTGGGTCAGAAAGTTTTTTTAAGTGTAAACACTATTTGCTGTTGTTTCAAATTTATTAGTGATATATCACTGAAATGGACAAGCTAGGATATTCAGCCACAAAGTGTGAAGTGATTTATTTACATTGCAGATCAATAATACTGATATGTGCTTTACAGTTTATTGATTTATTCATTTTTTCTACTTAAAAGGGGGGAGAGTGTTGTGTCGTTCTGTTTTGTGTTTGTATAGTTTATTCAAAAGAATTGAATTAATTTTCATTTTGGCTGTATAAACTTTTTACATGTTAAAAGGGATACCTTTGTCTTCTGCCACTTTTGATCGGATTCTATGTGACCGATTGAATGCCAGATAGAAGACTAAATTAAGTGCTCCTGAATAGGAAGCAGTTTTGGACATTTTGCCAACTACTGTGCCACTGAAGGGAGACAATTTTTTTATTTTCTTGGATTAATTGTAACATTTATTAATCTTATTTACATATTGAAGTATGTGGTATTGACATAGTATGTGAAATATTAACAAAATTCTCTGTAGAAAAGTTTTTAAAAATTTTAGCAGTGGAATTGCAGTTGTATTCTCATGTTCATTTTTTTAAATGGAATTTCTTTTCATTGGAGACGTATTATTTCATATGTTACCGAGTTTTGTGCTCCCTGTTTGTATCAAAATACAAATTTGGAATGTGTTTTAAGTTTTTGTTCTTTTTTCTTTAGTAAATCCACAAATGGAAGATCCAAGTCAGTTGAATACTGGAGGGATCTTCGGAGCTGCAACGCAGTAAAAGGAACTGTAAATAATAGAAACATCCTTGTATCATCTGTAGTATATATATTGTCTGTACAAAATGAATGTATGTCCAGTTTCATCTATCACATCTTGTAACATATTTTGTTATATAAAGTTATGAAATACATTATTTGCTTGTTTGGTTCCATTTTTGCTCAGAAATAATAAGATAGTTTCCAATGGCTCTTGATCAAATTGTTTATTCTAGAACTTTTTTCAGTGAGTAAGAAGTTTTAATTTCCCCTAATAATTGATTCTATTTTTCTGCTACATTCATTTTATGTTAAATTAGACCTTGGCATTTAGTAATATGAAATGAATTGATGCCGAAGAAATTTGTCACAGTAACATTTACAATTATGTGGGTATTTAAGCAAAATATTGTGTCAACTATTTTATTTTAAACCTTTCTAGGTACGATTGTGAACTATAAAGTTTTTACTGGCTGTTAAAATTGTGTTAAAGTTACTTGTGCATAAAAATATAAATAATTAAAAATTATAAAAATTAAACATGTTACACAGTAATAGTTTTTTTAAGTTATCATTTCATTCCATTTTCTGGACACTTAATTCTTCATGCACACAATGTTCTACAGATAATGAGTCAATTTATATACTTACTTAAATTCATATTATTGGTATTCTTAGGAAGGATTTTGTATTACATTTGACGTTTTAAAAAATTCTGGAATTATTTTGTCATTATTAATTTATGGGTAAAAGTGGATTTGTAAAAGTTTGTCTTTGTAATAATTTTATATTTAAGTATGTTCAAATAAAATAATGTGATCTACAAGTTGTTAGATAGGGTTTCAGTTACTGAATAGTGAGTATCCAATAAAGTGGTATTAATTGAGATTTGAGGGATTTTCTTTTTCATCAAAATCATTTTTTTACATGAAGAAAAATTTCAATTTGTCATACTTAAATTTAATATCTGTGACATGTTAGAAAATATTCAGTGTGGCAGAAATTAAATGATTCGTAGCTACTCTTGAAAGAGTGTGGACTAAAAATGGATTAATATAACTGAAGTTTTATTTGCGTTTTGTAAAATTTTAACGAATTAAAAGTATTGCAATTAGTACTTGGAAAATAGAAATCTGAAAAAGTAATTTTGCATTTTCTGTTGCATAATCCATGAAATGTTAGAAAAGGGAAAAACAAAATCATAAGTAAACCTTTTTACTTAAAATCTATATATTCATGGTGGTGTATCTAGTTTTATTCGCAATAAATTGAATAAAGTATTTCATTTTTTTCATAAGAAATTGAAACAATTTTAAGATATCTGAAGAACTTGCTTATAGAATGATCACCATAAAAGATTTAATTGGTTTGTTGTTATAGAACCTTTGTGTGAAAAAGGAAGTAACTGATTCCACAAAGAGCATCTGCACTCCTTTATACATACTCCATGCATTTTCGGCCAAATTAGTCCATTCTGACTCCCAACTTGAGCTCTCCAGAAATACAGCATGCATCAGTTTTGTTCAGGAAGAAAGCTGAGCCAAGCTGGTGCTTCAGTGTTCTAAAAGAAGGTGTCAAGTAGTGTGCATGCAATGGAAAAGTAGCAATTCCATCCACAATAAGTTCTATAATGTTCATTTCAATTTGGGAATTAACACGAGTTACTGTTGCAGACTAAATGTATTTTGATGTTGATGTGCATGTTCTCTGGCTCGTCTAAGCCCATCTGCTTCAATTCTAATTGATTTCTTTTGACTCATTTTAAAGTATCATTTGTATGCTTTTCTCTTCCCCCATATATATTGACTCGACATTGTAAGCTTTTTTTGCGGGCAAAGTTGTTTTACACCAGAATGAATATAGAAGCAGGCTATGCTTATGAAGTTATGCCAAAAAGGAGGAGGTTACTGGTTTTGTTTTGAAAGCAAACGGATTAGTGCCATCTGTAAAAGAGAAATTAACATTTTTTTTCCATGCCACTCTTGTTAGTGTTCTATACATATAGGTAACACAAATATCCAACTCGAATGAATCGGGAGGGTAGCAGAAGAGTCATCATATTTAACCTTTCCCTTACAGGCGGTGCATTGTAACAGAAAATTTTTAACTGCTGTACCAGATACCATTGAGAATTTCACTCCCCTCATTCCACGAAGTGGCGGTCGATCATCTTGTCAATAAAATCAAGACTTCCTGAGAGGGGCATCATGTCACTCTGGTGTCTGTTGATATTAGTGCGGCATTTGATAGTCTTGACTGGGTTGTCCTTTTCCAACTTTTTAATAAATATAATATTCCTTATAGATTTTGCAATTTTATATATAGTTATTTGAATAATAGATCTGTATCATATATTACATTATTGGATTATGTTAAAGTTGGGATTTGTCAGGACTCTCCTCAGGATTCAGTCCTGGCACCTCATCTTTGGAATTTTTATTTTAATGAGATTTTGTATTTGAATTATGACTAAAGGTCCCTTCAGGCCTATGCAGATGATTTATCATTGCCGACCCCAGGAAAAAAATAGAAGATGAAGTTTCAGCAAACTTAAATAATTTGTGACAATTTAAAAGAAATTAATCTTAATGTTGCCTCTGAGAAGACGCTGTCGTTTTCAAGGGCACTCAAAATCGTAATAAACAAAAAAAGGGCAATGTTAAAGTGTACACTTATTTTTAAAATTTATGGTAGGAACCATCCAGACAGTTGACTTACTTAAATATTGAGGCATTACCATTGATAATCAATTATCTTGGTCTGTTCATATTTTCTAATTTACAAAAAAAAAAGTTTATAGTCTAATTAAAAATTTCAATAGTGTATCTGGTCCGAATTGGGGTACCGGTGTTTCCTTATTGAAACTCTGGTACCAATCTGTTATTCAACCAATTTTAATTATTTGGAGCTGCTGTGTGGGGTGCTTCTTTCACAAAACAACAGGTTAATAATTTACACACTATACAAAGAGTTGCCCTATTAAAAATTGTCAAATCTTGCAGGACCTGCCTAACCAAATGTCTTAAATGTTTTCTTGGGCCTTTTCCTCTTTCCATGTTGTTGCTAAAAGTTTATACATTAAATTTAAAATGTGGAAGAAAAGAAATACTAATTATGATTTTTATTGTTATTAACAGTTTAGATATGCATATTAAAATAAATAATACTGATCTTAAATATAGAATAATTGAATTTCCGTCTCTTATTAATAATCCTGATTTAGATGTGTACACCAATGGCTCCGGCATTCATAGCAATGTTGGGGCGGTGGTGTGCATCTTTAAGGACAATACTTTTGTTAATTCTTTTAAATTTAAATTGGTGAATCTTAATTCTGTTTTTCAGGCCAAGCTTGTGGCAATTGATTTTGCTGTCAGCTAGGCTCTGGAAAACAGTTACAACATTAATATTTACACTGACAGTTTATCTTCTATTGAGGTTTTGAAAAAGTCCAATTCTAAATCTTGTTTTGTAAATGAAATCAAAAATATGTTTAGGGCAATTGGGTCGGTCGGTTTGTCCTGGGTGAAAGCGCGTGCTGGAATCCCAGGTAATGAACTGGCTGACCAGTTTGCGAAATTTGCAACTGTCAAGGGTCAAGATCTTAATGTTTAGGCTTCTTATACCTATTTACAAAAATACATTAAAGATTATATATTGGAAAATTGGTAACAACATTTGGAGGACTCTTGAGTTCGGGAATTTGTCGCTTTTAAACTTTTATCTAGTAATCAATTTTTACTTTTATTCATTTCTGGGCATGGCCCTTTTCCTGCATATTTGAATTGTTTTAAAATAATTAATAGTTCAAATTGCGTCTGGGGGATGCCAACCACTTTGTGTTCAACTGTTCTTGCATTGCTTATTTCCATATGACCAGCCCATCTTTGTCAAATAGACCCATTTGGTTCACCAATGTTCTTAAAAATAAAGTCTAGCTTTTGAGGCTTGAGAATATCTGTTTTATTTCCACTAGGATGTGTCTTGATCTACAGAGTACTTAGTGGTTCTTTTTTTTTTGGGGGGGGGGGGTTCCCCCTCTGGTTAGATTTCAATTTTACAAGTATAATTTTTGAAGGTTTACTTTTGTGTGTTTTGTATTTGATGTTTCTTTTTGTGGTTTTTGCTTTTGTTTTAATCTTATTGTCATTGTTTTTTATATATTGAAAAGTGTGTTGAATTTTATATGAATTTGTTACTACATTTATTGAACTTACTTGATTATTATTGAAATTGCCTTTTCTGTTTTATTGCTATAATTAAACTAGAGATAATATTTAATAATTGGAATTTATTATTAACTGTCTGTTGGTTTGGGATCCTTCTTGTGAAATAGTCTAGCTATGGGTCTTGGATTTGTTGTGATTTTGAATCATTTTATTTTAAGAATTGAGTATATTTAAATTAAATTGTATCTTTTTTGCCTCTTGTTCTGCTTGTTGCTTTGCTGAATATTTAGGACTTTCGGTGTCTGGCCCTCTGTCTCCTACCCACGGGGCATTGTATATATGTTCTAGAGTGGTTTTAATGTTCGTTTTGTTTATTTCCTGCTCCAAGTATAAAGTGTTTCTTGGTTCTTGCCCTAGACGGGCTAATTTGTATTATTGTATATTTCATTCATTTATGTATAAATTTATTTACTTTCTATCCTTGACTTACGCCCAGTCTGGCATTTTTGGACTTGTCTTGAGATAACTCAGTAAATGCTGTCTTGGGGGCTGGGTGCCTCTGGAGCCTGCGGTTGATTCTCTTTCCTTGGCTGTCCTTGTGGTGTCCTACACCCTTACGGATAGGCCTGCCGCCATGGATTAAGTGATCCCCACATTCAGTGGAGTTCTGGTTTAACCCCTTAACATACAATGACGTCTCCAACTCGTGCAGAATTTTTGTTATTTAAATCTGTATATAAGTTAACATAACAATTAATTTTAAATACAAAAATGGCCTGGACACACTTAAATGTCTCAAGTATCCTCTACTATCTTAAATAGATTGAAATAATAAAAAATATTCAAAATGGGTGGTGGCATTTAATTAGGAGGTTAAATAAAATAGTATGTCAAGGGGTTAAGTCTCCGTAGCCTAAAGGTTAAGGATGGTTAACCAGGTTAAGGCAAATTGAAAATAGGGAGAGGGGGATCTATATATTATAAATTAACAAAGAAAATATCAATTTTGACACCCACTCAATAAAAAAATATAAGCAAATCTCATTTTTTTACTCCAAACAACCTATTAGGGTTTTCTTTCTTGGTATCTTCCTTATTCTTTTATGACAATATTTTTTTCGTATATAAGAATTGCATATCTGGTTAAATGCTGTTGTATTTTGTGGAATATCATAATTTAGGTGTTGAATTTCCATTCTTTATTTTCTATAAAACCAATACCTTTAGTCTTATAATCAGTAACAGAACTCTTTAAATGAGCTAAATTCTGATGCTGTGTTGGCTGTTGCAGCTCAAAGTAAAAATATTAATTTTCATACAAACTATACATGGGAGATTTCTGAATTTGACTACCTGCATATTTTTTAATGTATGGTGATGGAGAATTTTAGTGAAAAAGAAGCTGTATAATTTTTTTACAATTTATCTTCAGAGCAGTATAATTAAGTTTTTATGAAATACACTTTAAATTAGGAAAAAAAGCAACTTAAAAAAATGTGTCATTGATCCAATCAAGGAAGCTAGTTGCCTAGATTAGACAACCAATTTCTTTCAGCACAATTAAAGCACAGATTTTTTTTTTTTTTTTTTGATACTCAAATTCATATTGGTACACAATGCATGAACCTAAGTATGTCATTCTGTGCATTGTATTACTTCATCTTCTCTCTTTATTTCTTCACAAATCATACATATCTTAAGTTTTAATCCAACATTTGATGGCTTTAGTGTCCTTTTGCTTTGACTTGTTCTAATTTATGAAGACTGCTAGGGGTGACAAACTGCTTTCTAGGTTATTCCTGTAGTTCTGGGTAGTTTAAGATAATAATCCCATTGATTTAAATGGTCCAATTTAGGCACATTGTGTGGCCCAGTCTAGACCTTTGGGCACCAACAACAAAAAATCCCCTGACGTTAAAAAATTTTAAACTATTTTCATAAAATGATTTTAGCCAAAGAAATTTTCTCTCTGAGGATATAATTATATATTTTCCTACTTAATTTAAAACGGCATGAGGGCTTTTTGTCCTTTGTTAAAATTAATAATTAATGATATCTAAATACTTATTCTCTAACTGTAATCATGTATAGCTTTCTTCCAAAAATTATATCATACACCCTATTTACATCGTTGCAAGATAATTTGCCTATTTTAGGACCCAAATATTTAATAGAAATTAAGTTATGATACTGGTCCAAATTCGGCGACTCTCCCCCTACTTGAATTTTTCTATATGAGATGTATTCTTTATTTGTTCCAGAGAGCATTTCCCTTATTTCAGGGGTTCCCAACTTGTCGTATGCAAAAGTGATCTTGGTAATGGTGAAAAACAAGAATATTGTAGAATTTTGCTTTCTCAAGTTCGTACGAAAAATGAAACTGAAAATTGTGTGTGTCCAAAAGTCTGTTCATGAAATAAGAAAAAGATTAATATCTAGTAAATGAATAATTGTTAACTCTCATCATAAGTTAGTATGAAATTATTCCAATGCTTGTTTTCATTCTTTTTGATGCTAAAACTATATTCCTCTCCCTAATTCTATTTTCAAAAATAGAATAAAATGTAATCCTACAAATTTTATTATGTTCATTAGTCATTTGACTCTTAGCTAAACTAAGCCCTTGACGTTATTAATAAAGTGTGCTGGGGAAGGGAGGTTGGGGGAATATAACAATAGGTGGTACTCGAAACTAAAAAGATTAATCTAGGGGTACGTGAGTGAAAAAAAAGTTTGGGAACCACTTCCTTATTTTATTGGAATTGTGTTGCATGTTTTTTTTTTTTTTTAATCTAATTTTTAGGTAGATTCATGGTTCCTGGAACCCAAATGGTGGCCCAAATAGCTGATTTCTAAACCATTAGAGATGGGCATAAACTTCCAGTTGGAAAAATGCTTTAAATGTCGTAAATAATTATACTTTATGCTGTTTGAATCGGTAAATGTAGGGGAGACCAGGGCTAGTTGGCACTGATTTTGGTTGAAATTTTTTCCCCATTTTTTTTCTTTCTTTGGTAATGATTCGACAGCTAATCTGTGTTACTGTATGTTCCTACATTCTTTGACTAGCCTGAACCGGAAGTAATAATAATTTGAATAAAAAAAGATGCAGTATTATTCCGTTGAATGAGCTGACTACACCGGGGTGCATTGGCTCCACATCCGGGGCAGGTTGGCACATAGCTTCTTTTCTTATTTTACTGTGGGTACCTACCTAATTAGGAAATAAAGTTTATTTTATATTTAAGAATTTTTATTTAGCCAATTGAGTTTGACAACAAAGTGGCATTTTTTTTTTTTTTAATGTTTAACAAAGGTACAAAGAACTAGTCGATTTCAAATCACACACAAAAAAATGTCTCTGTCACAAGGAGGCGGAACTATTTTTAAATCAGACCTTGAAACAACATGAATTTCAATTAAATTTGGAAATATAAATACATTTGGTATTTTGAAGCTTTTCTTGAGGAAGCTCGCATTCCATTCGTTGCGGCTCTTTTGGTCCAAAACTTTGAACATGAAAAATTTTGAAATTTTCTTGGCCTCATTTAACAGCTTCACTAACACAAAATCATCGACTTCCGGATCTTTCTCCAAACTGATTCATCCAACTCCTCAGCCGAATCCGAATTGACATCAAAATCATTGGGAGACACCAGTCATTTTCATTCTCGGAATGCAAGACTTGTCTCCTGATTTTGTCTTCTTGATTTTTTTTTTTTTTAACTTTTCCGTTCACTGACTTGCCTTTTTATTTTCATTGAGCGAAACATCTCTTGGCTTTCACAATTGTTTTTAATTTTTTCATATCAGTGGCTTCTCTTTCTGCCTGAAGTTTGTCTTCCATGGGAGTATCTGTCAAAACAGCAGCATGCCTCTTCCTTCGCCCCATCTTGTCCCTTGTCTTGTGCCAGCCTTGGCAAAGGCTACAACTCTTCCAACCGTGAACCAATTTATGAGATCAAAACTGCAGATACTAACACGTGTTGCAGTTGGAAAGTCATTTTTTTCATTTTCTGTTGCGGAAGGTAAGTCGGGATCCGTTGACATCCGACTTGGACAAAGTGATCCAAAGAAGACGAATCACTCTGAGGTCCGTTAGGTGTGGCCGAAATCGACAGGTGATAGTCATGATTGTCCAGTAGCAGTAGTATCGACCTTTCTTTTGTCGATTTCGTAGGCCGGACAAAATGCTCAGCAGTAAAATTAATGAAATGTTCCTCTTTCATCCACTCTGACGGGTTATAACATTTGTCGTAACACTGCATCAAAAGTTTAAAAACTGCTGCAACTTTTGTTTTATTAAATGATTTAGCCGGACTGAGACTTGTTGCTTCAGGCTTTCTTACGGATGAGGAAGAGTTCCTTTTTAAAAATGAGCTGAACCAGTCCGTGCCAACTTGATTTTTCCCCCATGATTCAGGCACTTTCCGATTTCAATGCAAAAGCAAACTAGTTAGCAACTTTGCATATTTCTTTCGGGCTGAGTACAAATAAACATTTGACGTCTGTTTTACTTATTCTGTGTGATCTTCGATACAACTAAAAATTTTGCTTGTTGGTAGGTAGTCGGCTATAAGTCGGAGGAGAGGTGTCCCGGCCGTCGAAGCTTTCTGGCAGTATCGCTTTAGAGAGCGCAAAGATATCCCATACTTTTCAGCAGCCTTTAAATATGACAGTTCTTTATGAGAAACCATTTTTACTGCTTCAACAATGAGGTTGAATCTCGGCATGTTGTCTTTTTTTTTCTGTTTCAAACCTTGGCTTTGAAATAAAATATTAGACGTGTGAAGCAATTCTCCAAATACAGGGCCAACATGCCCCATCACGCCATTTTTATTTCGATTCAAACTTTTTCAGAAGTAATTAGCTAATTAAAGGATGTATTCTCACAAATGCTCCCATAAGCATCATTATACTAAATTTAACACAGTAATCATCATTGTCTACTCTAGAAGAAAGTCAAGTGAATGGTAAATATTTACTTTTCAAAGCAAAAAAACACAATTTGACCTCTAGCGTCTGTGGATCCAGTTGAAACTGGCTCAAAATTTGTGAGCTAGACTCATACTGTCGATTGATTCAGATCTGACCTCTACTACGATCTAGCAATAAACTGACTGCCAACGAGCCCCGTCTGCCCTACTGCTAAAAAAATTACGAAGTCTAAATTTTTTACAGTCCTATTAGTCAAAATAAGTAAAATAGTCTTGAAACACTTCAAACAAAAAAGTTTCACTGTTATGCGACTAAGTCTGACTGAGTTATAAAGCTTTGAATATCACTACTTCAGATGATTTCAACAGCTGTTTCAAGGAAGACCCGTCAATCCAAGGATGACACGAGGAAGCGGCGGTTATTGGTTGTCCAAAAAATTCAAAGCTTCAGAACTCGCTTAGTTTTAGTGACCAAAGAGTGAACTTCTTTTTGTTTAAAACGTTATTATGTCAAGAATATTTTACTAAATAGGACCGGAGGACTGTATAAACATTTGGACTACTTAATTTTTTCAACAGTGCATTTGTTGTCTCAAACAACATAAAGTATAATTCTTTACTTTATTTAAAGCATTTTTCTAACTGGAAGTATATGCCTGTATCTAATAGTTATAAAAATAGCTATTGGGGCCACGATTAGGGTAGACACTTGTATATACATACAGGGTTTTTATATGCTTGTAACTCTTTGTCCGTGTTATCTCGTGAACACGATAACTAAAGTAATTTTGATTGGATTTGAACCTGCGAGTAATATATTATTTATGGGGATAAAATTCTCGTCCGAGTTCGTATATGAGCCATGCAGCTTTAAAGGAGAGAAATAATAGAGGGTTGACATTTTCGTTTCCCAGTAAAGATAATTCGAATTAGGTGAATTGCCGCCTCATCATAACCAAGATTGGCATCAGTGGGGGGAGGCAGGACCCCCTCTCGGAGATTCTGTGCCCGCCGGGCAAGTTTTTGTACCCTGTTCACGCAACTGGCTATTCAACTAATGGATAAATAAAGATTTCGTGAAATTTTGAGACGGTCTTCATTACGCCCCTCCCCTAGTACAACAGGGCGGGGCCCCCTTGGCGGGAAGCCCATGCCCCCCCCCCCCGTCGGGCGGACTCTAATGCCACTCCTGATAATAACGAACAACTTTTGTTCTGAACGTTTTTCGTTACCTGCAATGGCTTAATTTGTGAAAAAGCTAAGTTAGGGACTTCAAAAAGATTTTCAATCCCTAACTTTGACTTCATTTTATTCTAAATTTGTGACATTTTGTTGGAGAGTTCTCATTAGTTTCCTTTTCTTTCATCCTCATAACTCCATCTCTCATGAAATTAGAGGAGGAAATGGTGGTCATCTCTTTATATCTCCGGGCAAACGGAATCTATTTGCCGATAGTTTTTTGTTTTTTTTTTGTATTAAACAGACTTTATAGCAATTTTGTGCTTTTTCAACTGTCTTTTGCCTTAAACAACAAATACTCATAAATTAAGAATAAAGACAAACTGTCTTTATCCTTAATTTATGAGTATATTAATTTTAATTAATAATTCTGTGCATTCATCGTATGAAAACACCCTTCTGGCTGGTGACCTTAATGAAGTAGATTTCTGACATTTTTCACTTGACATACATCAAATAGGTGCGCCAAATTAATTCCAGGTTTGGTTTGGTGTGGTTTACTGGCACAAAAACCATTTTTGATTATGCTGCATATGGTCTTGAATAAATTCTTAGTATACGAGTTCAGTTAAAAGGAGTCTGTCATAAGTTATGATGTGTGAATTTATAAAGTCTACAAAAAAAAACTTGCAACAAGGAAAAAAATGGCCTTAAAATATGGTAAAAAAATCAGATGAAAGAGTAAAAACCAATCATTTTTTTAAAAGTAAAAAAGTTATGGATGAGGATCTTTGTGAAGGATGTCTTTAAGAGTGATACAAGATGAATGAAAACAGCGGATGCGTTGATGATTTAATTGTTGACATTCAGTAAGAATGTGGAGAACAGTCATTTGGCATTGGCATGCTGTACAAAGAGGTGTGGCTTCCCCCAATAACATGCCTATGCGTGAATCGAGTGTGTCCGATTCTTAATCTGGTAAGAATTGTGTCGAGCTTTCTGGTAGGTAAACTAGGCCAACAATCGATTAGACGTTTAATTCAATGTGTGTATCAGTTTATTTGTGTCTTTACGATCCCATTGAACTTGCCAATGGGATTAATTCCAGGAGTTCTTGGCACATCGTGCAAGAAGAGATAGTGTGTGTGATGTCTCAGCACACCGTAAGTCAAAGTGCAGCTAGATGGAATGCGGAGTTGTTTTTGTTATGTGACTGTTAGGCACACATGCGATTTGTGTCCGACAAATCATTAGCGGCAAAATGCCGGAAAAGTGAGTAGCGACTTGAAGTACATTGACATCAGTTGAGTTCTTTACACTTACTCCCCGTCGAGCTGCGACGACGGACAAGTTATTAGCGACACTCATATATAACTGGTATGTTCACTGTATAACTAGTATCAATGTACTTCACACCGCTAATGATTTGTCCGACTCAAATCGCATGTGTGTATTAGGTCTTAACGGTATACGAATTGACAACATTGTTTATATTAGAAGCATCTTCAAAAATCGTGCTAGGACTCATTTTCTAGTTAAGTTCTATTTTCGGAAGATTTCTGTATTCTTGATTTTTTTTTTTTTACTTGTAATTCTGGAATTGAAATAGGCTTTCGCATAGCAGCTATTATTAATGTTCTCTCATGTGGCCATAGTAAAACAATATGGGAATAACCAGAAGTAAAAAGAACGAATATTTTTGATGAGAAACATTATGGTCCTGTACTGCTGTAATTCATATTTTAGATGGCCAGATACGATATCCACTATAGCAATTTCAAGAGAGTTATAAAACGCCATTATAAGAAAGCTTTTATCTATAGGGGTCCATTTGCTAACATTCATCCTATTTCGTTGTTGGGGGTCTGTTTTAAGTGACTAAGTGTAAAGAACCGATTCAGAATAACAGCAGGTCACATAAAAGAACGTCTCTCATGTAGTATGTTGTTGGCCAGTAGCGGCAGTTGGGAGTTGTAAGCTGGGGGGCAAAAAATTTATCGGCGACTAAAATATCGGAGAATGGTATTATTCTTACATCCTCTCATCATATTTTGCTTCAAAAAGTTATTACATAAGCGCAGAAATGCTTTGAATCCATGGCGCCCCCTAAGATTGGTAACCGGCACATGTATAGCCTCCCCACGGTCACCATGCCACTGGTGTTTCTGTCGTTAAATAACTCCTGTCTAAATTTCCCTGGAGCCCATTTTACCCTCGCTATGCCATTGCTTTCCAATTTATTTTTGCTTACCAATATCGAACAATCTGGAAGAAGCAAGTGATGTCAATATTTTTGCAAACTTAAAATCCATGTGCAAGATGACACTTTGAGGCTAGTCCGTGGCTGAAGAAGCTCTGGTTTGCATTATTGTTATTAACATTTATTGATTATAAAGTATTTTGATTTTAAAAACCACAAAATTAGCAAAACTGAATGATATTTCCGCTTCGTGTAAATATGATTCTTGCTTTCTAATCAACATACTTGAAATGAGAAGAAGAATAGTACAATCTACTCTGTTTTCAAATTGAAACTACCTATACAAGCAATATAAATTAATTAACTGTTCTTTCCTAACCTTTTACCTAATTCTTTCATTTTTCCTGGAGGAAAAAAAAGTAATACACCACTTTTTCAAATTTTCACATTTTTTAGAATTTCTCCGGAAAGGCTAAACCAAATGCCTTTGAACTTCGACCATGTAAAGAATAGACTCTAACTCGCATTTTACAGTGAATATTCCGTCACGAGGGCATTTCATTTAGGGGACCGACAAGAAATTGATGAAGGGAAAAAAAATCTAGGCTCACCCCGTTCCACAGAAAGTTGATAATGATTTGCAAATTTCATCAATGGTTTTGCTTAATATGCACATTGCTTGCATGCATTTTCGTAAAAATAACTAGTATATTCTGGAAGATATAAAGTTTTTCTTAAAAAATCCGAAATTTTCCCGCATATCTTTTGCTTATAACACGCAGAGTTTTCCCACCAAATTATACGAAACTTACAAAGTGACACTATGTTAGAAAAACATTGTGTAAAAATTTGGAATATATACTTTGAATATTAGAGACAATATGAGTATTTGTAGTAAATAATTTGTTACTACGCATGTGCGAGACATAGCGTAATTTTTCTTTCATAACTTCAAAGCCAGATATCTAGGGCAACTTATATAACAATTCCAGTCGAATACCATTAAGATTTAGAAAGATATCAGCGTTTCAGTGGGAAGAATTTCTGCTTCACTCTAAGAGAAATAAAATGACGGGGGCGGGGGGTTCGACAAATTGATTTTTTTAAAACTTGAATTTTCAAATAATTTTATAGAATTTAATCAAGATTGACTATGCTGAATACTCAGGCATATTATAAATAAAATTCATAATTTAAATTGCAGATCGACGATTACTATCCGAAGGTTCAAGTCTAAAAAATATCAGTTAGTGGAAAAACCCTCATCATTTTGTTTCTCTTAGAAAGAAGCAGAAATTCTGCTCACTGCAATGCCGATATCTTTCTAAATCTTAATGCTATTCTAATGGAATATTTTATATAAGTTGCCCTACATCTGGTTTTGAAGTTATGACGGAAAAATTAAGCTACGTCTCGCACATGTGCAGTAAAAAATTATTTACTACAAATACTACTTTTTTCTAATATTCAAAGCATTTATTCCAAAGTTTTACACAATACTTCTCTAACATATTGTCTTTTTTTTCGTAAGTTTCGTATAATTTGGGGGAAAAATCTGCATTTTATAAGCAAAAAACATGGAAAATTTGGGATTTTTTAAGAAAACCTTTCTATCTTCCAGAATATACTCGCTATTTTTACGAAATTGCATGTAAGCAATGTATATATTAAGCAAAACCAATGATGATATTTGTAAATCATTATCAGCTTCCTGTGGAACGGGGTGAGCAGAGTTTTTTTTTTCTTCTTCATCAATTTCTGGTCGGTCCCCTAAATGCCCTCGTGACCAAATCTTCACTGTAAAATGTGAGTTAGGCTAGGCGCATACATGCAATTTCTTCGGAAACTAAACAGTTTCGTCGGGTTGCGTGCAACGCTCGATTTCACAGCAACTAAACTATGTAGTTGCAAGAGGTGCGCATACATGCGATTTTTTAATCTTTCGTTTCTTTATATTTGGATGCGCTTCCTTCGCTGTCTTCTCGCAAGCGCTGGGAGCTCCAAAATAAATTTTTTATAGTGATATAATTTTGTTTTTCTCAAAATTCCTCAAATTCATTTTCAGCTAGCATATTCTCACGAAGCTGTCATTTCAATCATTAGGTTGAATGGTGAACTTTCATTTTCAATTGTTTTGATGATCATTACTAGTAATAGGCGCCTATAATTTACATTTATTTTGGTTAATTTAAGTTCAAAACTGAAAACTGCGCTCATTTCTGAATTGTTTTCGATAGTAAAATACGTCCGCATCTTATGAGTACCAGCGAATAATTTTAAAGGCCCATAATTAACTCAAGGACTCCCTCTTGGCCTCTGTTCTATGTATTTAATTAAAAAATCAATAAAACTGTTAATGCTTACTTTAAAGTTTTATTGTACAATTTTTTTACTTTAAGTGCTGTACATATATTTCTTTATTAAATTACTTACTTGTTTGTTGAAATTAATACAAATTTTAAAGTTATAACTGATATTACTTTATGGATTAAAATTGTTTACTGTTTATTAATTAATTATGTAGTATTCATTAAAACTTTTAAATATTATAAATAAATCTTTATTGATGTTTTTAGAATAAAAATTGTTGTTGTCTCCTGTGTTTGTTTTTAGATCCAATTTTTCTTAATTCGAACTTTTGGACACATCCAATTTTCACTGTGGACCCGTCACAGGGGTGTAGTGGAGCCGGAACGGCGCTCCGGCACTGCTTTTTTCAAGAGAAATAAATAAGAAAAAATGGTGAAAACTTCCTTAAAATTGCGCGATTTTTGTCACCCAGGTTAGAGCGTTCCGGTACTGCTGATTTTGCGATTACACCATTGACCCGTCAGTTTCAAATTAACCAAATTCGAATTTGTTATCAATATTCAATTTAAAAATAGTTTGCGGAACAATTTATCAAAGAGTACAACAGTTTTCCCAGAGTAAAGTAGCTGAGTAGTGACTGCATATTCGTAGAGATGCTTAACGATTGATTAAGTCGTCTTTAGCATTTAAATGTCAATAAGACATTAGTGTCTAACTTTAAATTTTTTGTTGGCAAAAGTCTGATTGGTTTAAACAATTGAGAAATTCTAGAAGATATAAATTATTCTAAGTTCCATCGTCGGGTTGTACGGTATCACAGCTGTAATAAACTTTCAAATATCTTTCTACAATGTTTTGCAGAATGCATTGGCTTATTTTTAGGCTATCTCCATTTTTCGGCATAATATGGCAGTGTTGATAAAGTCGTTGACATTTTTGGCATATTTTATTGTCATTATTTTAATTTTACTTTTAACTAAAATTTTAAACAAACTATATGTTTTAACGTAAACTGACAAAAACTGAAGACCTTATTCGTTCTCTGTATGCTTTGTATTAGTTGAGACATATATAAATGACAATAGGATTTTGTCCATGGTACCAACAGAGTATTTTTTACGTCACAATCTATTTTCAAAAGCCTTGCACTACAATAAGTAATTGGCAACTTGTCTTGCAGTCGCTTTCTTTCATTGTCTATTTTTCAACCGTTCCAGTTGTGAAAATGCCCGAGTTCTCTGCTGCCATTTCTTCATTATAAGCTCTAGCTGTTTGTGGTTGTACTTGATCGATTCTCCTGAGACGAAATGCTCTTTCAGAGTTTCTCAGAGTTGGAAGCCGTTGTTGTCTTCGTCCAAGCATCTGGTTTGTCGTCAGTCTTTTGGAGCGAAGTCACCCATTCACTCTTTTAAGATGCCTTTTGCTCGGCATGAGATATTAAGCGACAGAAATATTACACATTGTCACGAATAAGGTAAAAAAAATTCTAAATAAAAATATGTTCTTCTTTCGCGTGATCCGGTTTCAGGGCCGGTTTATTAAATAAGCAAAGTAGGCAACTGCCTTGAGGCCCTTCAGCTTTGGTGGACTCTGAGGCCTCGATATCTTTTGCTGTACTTTCATTTAATTTACAAAGGCCACGCACTCAAACCTATGCAAATTAAAATCAATTATTGTATAAATTTCGAGCATTATTTTAACATATCCCTAATTAATTACTTTTTGCAAATTTTATATTATGTTGTTTTATAATGCTAAAAAAAAAAATGTTGTTTTATATTTTTAAAAATGTGCTATCCTATAATTAAATAGTATTTAGATTCCGTTAAAAAAATTTTGCTTTTTTACTTTCTCGTATACGAAGTATACAAAGAGAAAGTATTGTAATCGTCAAAAAATTCGAACTCGAGATTTTGACGGATCTCCACGTTTTAGACCTCCCTGAGTCCGAAAAACACAATTTTGGAATTATGTCTGTATGTCTGTCTGTGTGTGTGTCTGTCTGTGAACACGATAACTCGAAAACTATTGGAGCTACGGGGATGAAATTTGGTATGTGGTCTTTAAACATAATTTGTAGGTTTCTATCAAATTTTGGACAAAATCCATCAACGAGAAGTCTATCTATTTGTATGTCCGCGGTCATGTGAACGCTATAACTCAAAAACTTGAATAGCTAAATGGATAAAATTTGGTACACAGTTTTATCGTTATGAATGTAGGTCCGTATAAATGTTTGGGCCAAATCCGTCAAAAAGAGGCGTTCAAATTGCATATTCAATTTCTTTTAATCATATTCTCATGCGCATGCGTATTGGTAGCAATCTGTTATTGTTGTAAATTTTATTTACAACAATAAATAATGTTTTCAAGCATCAATTGTTAACAATTTTTTTATTGTTGTAAATCAAACCGATCTCATTATTTCAGCAAATCTTTTATTCACGCGCTTTTGTAATTGTTACGGTTGTGGTAGTATAAATTGTTTTCTTGGGAATTCAATTCCAAAGCAGAATTTTCGCTTTAGTATTCATTGCATTGCCTATTTTATCGCGCCTGCTTCAAAGTAATATTTTTTTGAAACGTGGCAACAGATTTGATTTCAGGTTTGTTTGTTTTTTTTGTTTTACTTTCTCGTATACGAAGTATACAAAGAGAAAGTATTGTAATCGTCAAAAATTTCGAACTCGAGATTTTGACGAATCTCCACTTAGAAAGTATACGAGAAAGTTTAGAGGAGACCCCTCCCGCTGGTTTTATACGCGGTATACAGGAACCAACTCTCTTGAAAGTGATCTGAAGTTAAATGCTTTGCTAATTCAATTTGTTAAAATTCGCCATTTAACATTGCGTATATAGAAATTAAATCAAAATAAATGCAAAATTATCTGGTTTTGGAGGTTCGAGTGGGGAAACGGGGACTCCTAGAGGACTTAATTCGGCACTGCCCGTTTTCATAACATCCAAAGAACATTCGACAAATATCCAAATAAATAAATAAATACAAATTTCGGGAAATTTAGAGGAATCAGACAAAGGAATTATAAATACAAAATTATCTAGCTAACAAACAATGAATACAAAAAACGTAGAATGCGACACGATTCTAAATAGCAAGAGCTCGTTCCAAAAAGCGCACATCACTATAATTAAAATATTTTGTATATTATTGAAGTATATTCAGTAAATAAATGTTTCATTTATGTTTATAGCACAGGCCACATAAGTTAGAGTAAGTTGGCCGAAATTACAACTTTTCTAGTAACTAAAAATTTCCTTTTCATTCAAGTTTTTAAACAAAAAATTGTATTTAACGTAAAATGACTATGTTTTCATTGAGGACTAAAAATATCCTATTCAATGATACCTCATTCAACGCTTAGTTGAGAAAAAGAGATGTGGACAAAGAGAGATAAATAATATGAAGGATAAAATTAAAATTATTGATTTCAAAGCATAAATATCAACAAAGAAAAACAAATTAAAAACCAAGCAAGAAATTAAATATATCGCAGGCCTCCTTTCTATACACTCAATCTATAATTCCATATGATTCGTAATAATCGCGATTTTTCGGGATTATTACGAATGATATGGAATTATTGATTGAATGTATAGACAGGAGGCCTGCGCTATATTTAATTATTTGCTATTATTATTAGTTGTCAGTTATTACTTTTAAAATGAATAATAATTTTGCATACTTTTAATAACCGTTACTCCATTTTTATTAATAATGCATGTGTTTTATTACATAATTTTAATTAGCTTAATTGGTTTTTTCTTTGTTGATATTTCAGATGCTTTGAAATCAATAATTTTAATTTTATCCTTTATATTATTTCTCTCTTTGTCAACTTCCCTTTTTCTCAACTAATTTTTAAGAACTAAGCGATGAATGAGGTATCATTGAATGGATTTTTTTAAAGACTTCAATGAAAATGTAGTCATTTTACGTTAAACACAATTTTTTGTTTCAAAATTTGAGTGAAAAGAAAATTTTTAGTTTCTAGAAAAGTTGTCATTTCGGTCAACTTAATCTGACACATGTGACCTGTGCCATAAACACAAATGAAACATTTATTTATTCAATATACTTCAATAATACAAAATATTTTAATTATAGTGATGTGCGCTTTTTGGAATGAGCTCGTGCTATTTAGAATCGTGTCGCATTCTATTTTTTTTTGTATCCATTGTTTATTTACTAGATAATTTTGTTTTTATAATTTCTTTGTCTGAGTTCTCTAAATTTCCCGAAATTTGTATTTATTTGGATATTTTCCGGAATTTTCTTTGGATGTTATAAAACGGGCTGGCCGAATTAAGTCCTCTAGGGCGCCCCACCCCGTTTCCCCCATTCTAACTTAGAAAACCAGATAATTTTGCATTTCATTTAATTTAATTTCTATATAAGCAATTTTAAGTGGCAAATTTTAACTAAGTGAATTAGCGAAGCATTTAACTTCAGATTACTTTCAAGGGAGTTGGTTCCTGTATACCGCGTATAAAGAAATGTAAAATTTAAATTTAAAAGTAACTTTATACAAAATTGTAAAAAAAAAAAAAGCGAAATTTTTTAACACAATCTAAATACTATTTAATTATAAGAACGCACATTTTTCAAAAATGTATAACAAGATTATTTTGGCATTATAAAACAACATATTATAAAATTTGCAAAAGGTAATCAATCAGGAATATGTTAAAATGATGTTCCAAATTTAAACTTAAATTTAATCACATTGAAATTTTAATGCTGAACACGGCTTAATCAATCGTAACGCATCTCCTCGAATATACTATCACTGCTCGGCTACTTTACTGTTGTATTTTGTTGAAAAACTATTGTATTTTGATAAATTATTCTGCGAACTATTTTTAAATTGAATATTGATAACAAACTCTAATTTGGTTAATTTGAAACTTACGGATCCACAATAAAAATTAGATCCAAAATTTCGAATTAAGAAAAATTGAGTTTAAAAACAAACACAACAGGAGACATGGACAGTTTTTTTCTAAAAACAGCAATAAAGATTTATTTAAAAGTTTTAATGAATACTACGTAATTAATTAATAAACAGTAAATAATTTTGATCTCTAAAGTAATATTAGTTATAATTTAAAATTTTTTAATTATTCCGATAAATAAGTAAGTAATTTAAATAAAAAAATATATGTACAGCACCTAGAGTGCAAAAATTGCGCAATTATTTTTTTAATTAAATGCATAGAACAGCAGCTAAGAGTGAATGCTTGAGTTAAATTATGGACCTTAAAGATTTCAACGAATAAGTAAGTAAATTTAATAAAGAAATATATGTACAGCACTTAGAGTAAACAAATTGTACAATAAAACTTTAAAGTAAGCTTTAACAGTTTTATTGATTTTTTAATTAAATACATAGAACAGCAGCCAAGAGGGAGTCCTTGAGTTAATTATGGGCCTTTAAAATTATTCGCTGGCATTCATAAGATGCGGACGTATTTAACTATCGAAAACAATTCAGAAATGAGCGCAGTTTTCAGTTTTGACCTCAAGTTAAACATAATAAATTCGAATTATAGGCTTATATACAGAACTCGCCTATTACTAGTAATGATTAACAAAGAATTTGATAAAGAAAGAGATCAATGAAATTGATTGAAAATGATCAACGAAAGTTCACCATTCATTCTAATGATTGAAATGATAGTTTCGTTAGACAGTGTTATCTGAAAATCAATTTGAGGAATTTTGAGAAAAACTAAATTGTATCTCTATTTAAAAAAAAAAAAATCATTTTGGGGCTCCCAGCGCGTGCTTAGTGCGTTTGAAAAGACAGCGAGCTAATCTAAAAATGAAGAATCATATATTCATGGTTCTCTTAACGTAATTTTAAGCTTCCGATTGTGGTAGCTATTTAACCCATGTTCTATTAGTGACCTCGGACCTCTTCTGTTCATTGTCTACATAAATGTTCCTAATAACTGACCATGTCATGTAACCTCTAATTCCATGTTGTCGGCCCTATCTTCACTTTCTTATTCCTCTTCTACAATATGCGTTTGAGTCCAGCATTAAAATGACTCGGCACATTTTGTGGCCCGCGGCATGCTATGTGGATTAAAACATGCTGAAAAAAGAATGAAAACATAGCAATCATAACCATTCAGCTTACTGGAAATATTACTTGATAGAAGCAAAGCATTATCTTGGAGAGCTTAGTTTACAGATTTCACAAAAATTTTGATTAAATAAAATATGAAAGCCAAATATATTAGGGTATTACCTTATATAACAACAATGAAAGAGAAATAAGCAATTAAATATTTTTTTAAACAATGAAAACGGTTTGATTTGCGTTGCAACAATGAAAAGTATTGCTGTAAATTATGGCAAAAATTATTTTTTTGAAATTATTAAAATTAGAGAAAAAAAAATCGTACGACAATTTAATTGATATCATTGAAAATATATTTTTAAAATTTTCAGATGGTATAAAAATTATTTTTGTTCTGTTATATTTTTGGAAGTTATTAACGAAAAGCGCCAAAATTTAGCTTAATTTTTAATTAATTAAAATTTCAAATAAAGGGGCTCCGAGGTGCACATTCCCGCCCTCCAAAGTATGTTTGCGCCAAATTTCGTAGCTCTAGATCCAGCTGTCTGCCCTGTAGAGTGCCAACTCACACACACAGACAGATAGAACGCCGCCCCATGCCTGATGCCATTACGGCAACCGAACCGGTTGAATGGACATGGGACACAGACAGACGCACACATTCTCCTTTTTCATTAGTAAAGATTCGGAAATTTGACGAAACATCGCATTCGTTAGCAAAATATTCTGTATTGAGATTATACAACACAAATAACAGTTAAATATTTTTCAAGTCTTATTTTTTCTTCGTCATTTCTCATTTTCTTTTTTAAGGGCACAGTCAATTAAATTAAAATTAATGGATAATTTTAATTTAAGTTGGCTACTGTTACAAATGTGCTGTGGTAAAGGTAGAAGTCCATTGATGTGTTAGTTCTGTTTCACAATAACTTCTCCACACATCATCGAACAAGGTTATTGTTATCAAATTATGCAATAGATGGCGTTAGTGTATTGGCCATTGGAAGAATATAAAATTGTTAGTTATTGGAAGTAGTAATGAATTTTTTTATGTAGTTTCTAGTCAGTGGGAGCAGTCAGGAAAGCGGGAGGGAGTGTCGCCCCCACTTTTTGCGGAAAAATTAAATTTTTATTTTATTTCTGCTGCTTAAGACTAGGTATTATAAAAAAGCAACAGTGTCCGGAAAAGCTAGCTAATTTTGCAGCTGAATTTTTAAAATTTTATTTTCTATCCCATATACTCCAGTATTTTTAATTGTCCAAAAAATATTTTGCTCCCCCCCCCACTTTTAACTCCCAATCACCACCACTGATTGCAGTTAGAATATTTTTTTTATATAATTTAACATAATTGGTATGTATTTAATTAAATTGTGGATATTTGGATTCATAAAGAAGGAAGATAAGTTCAAAATTAACATTATAATGTTAAAAAATAATGCTTAAAAATATTCAGTCTTTGTTATGCGATATGCTCCATTTTTAAAAAGATAAGCTTTCATATAGTGGTATTTCATATTTAATGAATTGACATACTAATAATTTTTTCTATAAAATTTGGTGATCGTCTACGCTCAGAAAGAAGGAATATTAAATTGAAAGGAATATAAAATTAAAATGTCGTCGTAATTATATATATTTATAATATAATATTTATAAATATTATATTAGTTCATTAATTAATAAATTTTCTTTAATTTATTGAGACAGATTTCAATGGCGTTACTTTTTAGATTATCCCTAAAAGATATAGCGAAATACATTTCTTAATAAAAAAATTTATTTACTTATTAATTAATTTTATATTGTTTTATTAATTATCATCCAATTTTCTTTATTATTAGAGAAATGGCAGATATGTCACGATTTCATTTTAAGTATGTTAAATCCTTTTCTTAAGGAGAAAAATAACTTTTATCTTGTTCCTACAAGCTGATGTTTTAAGTTGGTGGCGTGCAGGGGTAAAGTGAAGCCGGAGCGCTGTTCCGGCACTGCTTTTTTTTACGAAAAATATATAACAAAAAATTGTGTAAATGTCCTTAAAACAGCGCGTTCTGGCACTGCTTATTTTGGACTGCATCACTGATGGCGTGTACAAAAATGCAGGAACAACAAATAAGTAACTCTGCAATAGCAGCCAGTGGCGCATCAAAGGCAAATAGTGTTAGAAGCATAGTGGTTTTTCGCATCCATTATTTTTAATGGCTTTTAAAAAGTGAAATAACTGCACTTGCATTTCGTCTCCCCAAAACATGACGCCCACAGGGTATTTATTTTCCCCTCCCCCAGGTCGTTACACGCCACTGCTAGAGGCGCATTTAAATGTTTGTTATGTGGACGTCAGGAGGAGAGTAGCTTTTATTAAAATTAACCACCTTCGGTGACAAGATTGTTCGCCATGAATATGATTTCAATTGAATCTTGCATTATTTTATATTCTTGATTCTCTGCAACGTAATTTTAAACTTCAGATTGTGGTGGATACTTAATCCATGTTCTTTTAGTGACTTGCACCTGTTCTGTTCATTGTCTACATAAATGTCTCTAAAGAAGTCAAATAACTGACCATGTCATGTGACATCTAATTGCACTCTATATTCACTTGCTTATTCCTCTGGCAAAATATGCATTTGAATTCAACACAAAAATGGCTCAGCATATTTTATGGCCAGCGGTATGTTAGCTGGATTAAAACATGCAGAGAAAAGAATGAAAACATAGCTACCATAATCATTCCGATTACTGGATATATATCTTTCTTTCTTTTTGGATACGTAATATCTCAGAGAACTCTTGGTTTACGGATTCCACAAAAATTTTGTTTTAATAAAATATGAAAGCAAAATGTCTTAGGATATTACCTCAGCTTTCAACAATGAAAGAGAAACTCGCAATGAAATATTTGTTTAAACAATGGAAACTGTTTGAATTGCATTACAACAATGAAAAACATTGTTGTACATTATGCCAAAAATGTTTTTAAAAATTTATTCAAATTAGAGGAAAACTTGTACGGCAATATAATTGACAATGACTGAAAAGGTAAGTTTCGCACTTTCAAGATGGCGAAAAAATGATTTTTGGGCTGTAATATTTTCGAAAGTTATTAAGAAAAATCGTCAAAAGTTCACTTAATTTTTAATTAATTAAAATTTCAAAAAAAGGGGCTCTGAGTTGCACATTCCCACCCTCCAAAGTATGTTTGTGCCTAATTTCGTGCCTCTAGGTCCAGCGGTCGGTCCTGTAGAACACACACGCTCACATTCTCCTTTATTATTAGTAGAGATTGTATAAACGACTGGCAATATTAAAAGTAGAAAAATTCTAACAAATGCAAAGTTTTTATTGTTGAAAGTCTTTCTTAGCCAATTGTGTCATTTATATTCAGATAAAGCTATCAGACTGGAGATACCAATCTGTGGAATAGAGTTATTCCTGTTTATTTTTGACACTGGTTGACAGATATTTTGGAAGGATAAGTTTCGATTCAATGGATTTCATTTTATGAAGGATTTTTAAAATTATCAGATGCATGTGCACAAAACATCAATCAACTTCATAACCAAATAAAGTGCCAGTTGAAATTCATGTTGATAACCCGGAATTTAATTATGCTAATTTTTATTTTTTCAATTATGCCGCTTTACGTGTTTTTAATTCTTTCTTTCTTTCCCTTTTTTTCTTTTCCTTTACAGGGCTTACTTGATCTGTTATGCTCCTTTGAAAAACGCATTCCTTCCCAAGAAGATATACTGAATTCAATTTGTAGCAAATTAGAAAAATAAATTTTATTGCATTCTGAATAAATTCTGAGTTGCAGTCAAATTTTTCAGTTCAATCATGTTTGCCGGAAAAAGTATGTTAAATGCAAAGACTAATACGGGCCAAATTTATTACCTCTAAGATTATGTGGGAAGAAATGAACTGTAACCTTTATAGAAACATAGGCTAGTTTGGAAAGACAGCTTATTAAAAAATAAGTATAGCAAATATTAATGCCTTTTTCTTCCTGCTGCTTGGTAAATCTTTTCTGCCGCCATCTTTCCTATTTCAGGTCAAATCTTGTGTTTACTGACCACTGACCACTTTTAAAACAAGTGCAAAGTGAAACTCAGTTGTTCTGAATCATTCAGGAGATTTACTTCCTTTAAAAAAAGGTAAAAATAATTACTTCCGCCAATAAGAAAGGACAAACTTGAAAGTTATTTCACATGCGAATTTGCGAGTGTTCTTAAACCTGGCTAACAAACTGTTATGAAATTCATGCAACCTAATTCCACTGAGATCACGATTACCTTCATTTGCATATCATACGGCATAGATCTGAATTATCAGGAAAATCGAGGAAAATAGAGAAATACTTTCATCTAAAGATTGAAAACTGCAAACCTTATTTCAGATTCTGCTTTCAGGCTTACATTTTTTCGGCGAATTTTTGCTACGATATTGTTCAAATGAGAGAGAGAGAATATGAGGAGCTGGTCATAATTAAACTCTTTTTTTACCTCATCTGTATTAGTTATATAAATAATATACTTATATGAATACAGTAACTACAGCAATGAAAAGTATTGCTGTAAAATATACTTAAAACTATTTTTAAAATATAATAAAATTAGAGAAAAACTTGTTAGGAAATAGCATTGGTAGCAATAAAAAGTTAATTAAAAATTTTTTTTTTAAAGTAGTGTAAGAATAGTTTTTGCGCGATAATATTCTCTTAAGTTATTCAAGAAAGGCGTTTAAATTTCGGTTAGATTTTAATTAAAAATCTAATTAAAATTTTGAAAAACCTTTCCTCAGCGAGCACCTCCCACCCAAGAAGTAACTACGCGCCAAATTTGATAGCTCTAGGCCCGGTAGAGTGTTTGGAACAATTTTTACATCATGCATATCGCAGTGTACAGATAGTATGCCGACCTGTACACATTATCATGTTAAAAAGAAAGGAGAGCCCAGATTACATCTTCTGTAATTCGCTTTGACTTTTTCTCCGAGCACAGTTACTGTGTCAAACGAGTTGAAGCTGAAACGAGTTGAAGCAACTGTCAGTCAAATGACCTGGGGCGAGGGGCGGAAAAACGGATGATGGCGGTGGGAGGGAGAGGGTGTGTAAATCTACCCCTTCCATGCCGTTGCCAAGGGCATCGAGTCGGATGGGCCCCGTGCCATGCATTCCAAAGAACCCCTTCTTGATCGGTTGAGCTGGAACAACATCCGCTCCGAAGTAAACTGAGCGGAGAACCTTCCCAAATCGTAAAATTCGGAGTCTTTTTTTTCCCCTTCTTTTTTACATTCACCTTTTCCATCTAAAAAGTGACAGTGAGCCAGCGGTTTCTGACACGATTCAGAGGAAAAAGAGCAGTTATTCGAAAGTATTTTCAGAGGTGGATTGAAAGGGAAAGAAAAAATAACAAAAATTTGGAAGATCTATTTTATAATGGACACCTTTTATGACTTTATGCATCCATTGGAAGACTTCAGTAGTCGATATTTGATACATAGATTTTTTTAGAAAAATTGTTAGGTGTTTTTAGTGTTTTATATTATTTACTCTCTTGACATTTCTAAGTTTTGAATATGCTCTATGAATCATTAAATTAACGAATAAGTATGAAAGTCAATGAGAAATCGGAATTTTAGACTATTAATTAAACCAATAAATTAATGAACTTAGGGAAAGCATTTCGAAGTAAATAAATAGCTTTAAAAAAATTTATTCTGCATTTCTTCGAATTCAAGATAGAAAAAAATCAGAGAAGATATAAAAGAAAGCAAAAAATAGCACTTTCCCACTTTTATAGTAAACGAATTTAGTATTCACGTGATATTCCATAGAGTTACTTCGTAAAATTATTTTAAACATGATAATGTTTATAGGCTGGATACTTTTTGTAAATTGCATCATGCATGATGCAAATATCGTTTAAAACTCTCTATAGAGCAGTTCTTTGGCCGAAGAGCAACCAAATTTTTAACATGATAATGTTTATAGGCTGGATACTTTTTGTAAATTGCATCATGCATGATGCAAATATCGTTTAAAACTCTCTATAGAGCAGATCTTTGGCCGAAGAGCAACCAAATTTCGCTCGCAGTTAGTTCTTGGTTAGCAAAGGTTCAATAAGAAAATATTTTTCAAAATTTTAATTAGATTTCCAACTAAAGATTAATGGGAATGTTAACTGTTTTTCTTATTAATTCGGAGCATATTATCGCAAAAAAAAATATTTTTGCACCACTCTAAAATTCAAACAATTAGCTTTTCAGTGATGAAAATTTCATTTCCGTGCAATTCTTTCTAATTTTAGTAAATTTTAAAAGTATTTTTAACTGTAGTTCATAGCAATACTTTTCAATGTTGTAGTTACTGCATTTATACACATGCGTGTTGAGACGATATTGAACACATTTTTGTATGCACGTTATTGTTGCTGTAATTAAGTGTGAATATTAAAAAATAATATAAAGTCCGAATAATTAAGCCCGAAATATTATCTTGCTATGATGTTTCAGGCTAGAGGTTGGAATCTCCCTCTTTCCCTAGTTTTTTAGACTTGGTTATACCAAGTCCTTTTATAAGCTGCTTGTGTCAACCCCGAAGAAGGTGTGCACATAAACAGATTTGGAGTCGAACGCAATGTCAACGAATACTTATGTCAGATTCTTCTACATTTTTCAGTAGAAATAACTACTGAGAAAGCCGTTTGATTTGAAACATGTAGTTCAAATTTCATAAATGAATATATGCAATAAATTATTTCTGAACTAGACGCGATAACTGAATACTTATTTCTGATACATTCATGTCTGGTATTCTTAATCGTTTCTGTCATGGATAAATTCATCTGGTACTCCAAATTGATATCGTAAACCCCAAAAAGAATCTCTTTTCAATTCGGAAATTTATAAACCTGCCACCGCTCTATCCAATAAATATTGTGCTAAATTTAGTGTTTTTTTTTTTTTAAATTTCTTTTCGGTTCTCATCAAATTGGAGAAGAGAGGCTTGGCTGTTGGTGAGATTATTAGTTAAAATACTGATAATTTTGGGAAAATGAAAATAACAATTGGATGGAAACATTTCACTTCTCCTTTATACAGTTTATCTCTCACATACACATATTTAAATAACTTTTTGTTTGTCTCTAATAAAGGTTTTGTTTTTTTTCTCATGTTGACCTTTTTATGTAAAAATTTGCGGTTGTGATTTTTTTTGCGTAGGCAAAATAGCAGGGGTTGTGACACTCGCGTACTGCGGAATTTGCGTATAAGTCATTACCGACTAATCAGCCATAGGGAAGGGAAAAACCCTATGGTAGGTTTTTCCCATCCCGGTTTAATCAAAAACCGTTTTTTTTTTTTGGTTTGGTTAACTGGTATTTTTTTGTTGTTATTTTTTGTGCCGGTTATAACCGGTTATTTTTTTAAAATCCAATAACCGGGTAAAAAAACCGGATCGGAAGATAGGCTCGATTTTAGGTTCGATTACACTAAAATTTACTAAGTTATGAAGCTTTGAGTTTCATCATCTTAGAACAATCAGCAACAGCCGCTTCCTCGAGGCGTCTGTTGGTTGGCGGATTACTGAAAATCTTTATGAACAGATGAATATCGGGAAATGGATTGATTTCCTGTAAAAACAATGTTAATAAACATTTTTGTCTACAAACGGCGTTTGTTTTTTATAAAAAAAACCCGAAAACCGGTTATTTCAAAACCCTGCTATTTTGAGCGATTTTAACCACTAAGTTAAACCGGAGGTGGAAAAAAAAAAAAAACTGAATAACCGAAAACAGGTTATTTTCGAAATAACCGCCTTCCCTAATCAGCTATCTGTTGCTCATCGACAAGAGGGGTTTGGCAGTGATTAGTGTAGGTTTGCTAGAATTTATGAGATGAATATATGGTAGAATTTATGAGATTATATGCATGAGAAGAAATATCATTCCCGTGATTTTTCCTCAAGTATTTTTTTTATCTTAGTCCATTGAATAACAATTAATATCTCTAATAAGGCAAATATTGTGGAAATTATCCAAATAGATGCAAAATTTATTCAAGAGCATGTCAAATGTCACAAAATTTCACGATTTACATTATTGTAACTTCTTTCAAAACTTGGTTTTGAACAGTCACACGACTGCTGTCAAAAGATCATTGATCGGTACTTAATGACTTGTACACATATGCCATTGTAAGCAAGTGCCATAGAATCAAATGGCCGGATATTTTCGCTGTCGAAATGTGTCGCGAGTGGAGAAAGTTTGGGAAGCCGTACTCCACCAAGAATTAGAATAACCTTTTTGAAATATTATTTGAGACCTCAGTATTAGTCAGTTTTTGTAAATTGGATGTCTCAAGAAGACAACATAACAGATTATCAGCACAGAAAAGGTTCTATCTCGTTCAGGTTAGTAAGCTTTTTTCAAAATTCCAACAGAGTTTCTGATTGGAGTAACTAAAAAAAAAAATAAATAGTTATCTGGGCATTTTAAAGGTAGTAGCGTTTGAGACTAAATTTTTTTCCCATATTTTTAAAAATGATATTAAATTTAACGGATTTTATATTAAATTCTGGAAAGACCTTTCGACCTTTACAAAATTTATCCATTTTTTTAAACATTTCCAAAAAGGTGAAAGTCATACCTTTCCATAAGGAGGGAGGGGGTCTACATGCAGCACAACATCAACAAAAAAAGCAGATGCAAAAGCTTCCCCCGAATTTTGTTACAATTTAAATAAAACGTATGGGAAGAAAAAAAAGCAAATTTTGTTCAAAATTTTCTTTTTTTTCCCACCTCAATTCCACATCGCCCCCATTCCCGTATCGCCCTACCCCTACTAAATCTACTGAGATAGGAGTTATAAAAAAAATAGTATAAAAAACGAGCCTCTCCCCCTCCAAATTTAAAAGAGCCCAACTTAAACGTCTGCTGTAAACTGTAAAAGAAACGAAAAAAAAAAAAAAAAGGTTACGCGCAGCAGATTTTCTATTATGAAACCCATCTGCTACAACCACTCCTCCCTTCCCCTTCTGTAGCGTTGAGAAGTTTTTATTCTGAAAGTAAAAAATCGTTTGAGGTTTAAAAATCTGGCGCGGACCCCGTCAGCATGTTCAGGAAGGCGTAAAGGGGACTTGAGGGAACAATGGAACCTCGGTAAAAAATGGATGGCGAACCCCTAATCGGCACGTGGCTTCCGGGTTCGAATCTGGGAAAGGACAAACGAGTTTTGAACGTTAAATACCCCTCCTTCAGTTACTCCCCTCTAGAAGAGAGGATCAAACGTTGTATATTTAGTAGCGTAGTGATGCTCTTTTCGAATTAAAATACTTACTAAATATTAGATGCTTCCTTGAATACCAGTGTTCTCGATACTTGAAGATCAAAAGTAGGAATTCAATTATATTTAAGTGCAGAAAACTGATCCCGTTTTATTACGATTGGGGACTAAAATAGGTTTCGAATTTGAAAGATAGTGAGGTAAAAGAAACGAGACTTCATTTATAGATATTCACAGGGGCGTATTTTCATGTTTTTTGCGCCCTAGGCCAAATCACATAATTCTGCGCCCCCTTTCACTCTGAAAACGTTGTTTCGCACTTGGTTTACACTGAGTGTGCGAGTGAGAAACAGAAAAAGTCTTTTGTCTGTAACTGAACAAGACAACACAGTGAGTAGCGTAGATGCACTCTTAAATTGTTATTTAATACATTTATATACATAGATTTTTTACAACATTTATACAATGCACATTTTAAAAACAATATTTTAAACTGCCTTTTCAAAATGTAATGAAAATTATACGAAAATTTCAGTATTTTTTAAATTTGGCCGTCATTTCTTCTGAATATATGCCCATTCTGACTTGCTGCGGCCAAGGCCATGGCCTAGGTTGGCCCTATGGAAAATCTGGCAATGGAAATTCAATTTAAAACATAAATTCTTAGAAAAAGGTAGTAATAAGCAATTCAATTTGACATTACATAGGAAACTATAGGTCAGTGGCAAGTCATTACATAGGAAGCTGTGAGTAAGCGCAACTCAAGTTGACATTGCATAGGATGCTATGGGTTAGTGGCAACTCATAGTTGACATTACACAGAAAGCTATGAGAAGTTTGATCATTGGTGAATTAGTTAGTCTGTCCTAGATTTTGATCATTTGTCCCGGATTGAGAAAGTATCCCAGATTTTCCACGAATTTTCATGAAATGTCCTAGATAATCTCAAATTTTACTTATAAGTAAACAGCTTGTATTTTCAAAAAAATATTAGCTAGATTAAATTTTTAAAGCTAGGTATAATAAAAGTAAATTTTAAATTCTAACTTTTGTTATACGTACATAGCAAGCAGATGTCCGGATTGACTGGGAATCCTGATTTTCGACCCTTCATCTAGGATTGAAAAAGTGTTCTGGGTTTTCATTAAATGTCCGGATTGTCCCGCGTTTCACTTATCAATAATAATTCATATTAAAATAATTAAGTGGATTTGTTTTTTCCGGAAGTTAAGGTCTAAAGAGTTCCTTCCGGTCCGGAGTAACCTTCCGCATGGGTCTCCTTAATATGACCGATGTGGATGAATCAACCTGACGGGAAAAAAGGTAAATGCAATAGCAAGACATGCTTTTCAAAATTCAATTCAAATTTCAATTCATGCTTTTTAAAAATCTTTTTTATATAGTTTTTTTTTTAAAATTTAAAAATGGTTACCTATTTCATTGTTTCTGAATTGTTATTTTGTTTACAATTCTTTTGTATTTTGCCAATACCCAATATACCAACTATCACTTTAGTTTAACTCGTCTTTAAGGTCTAGAAAGTTCTCCATGAAATGCAACAACTTTCATTTCACATATTTGAATAAACAAATAACAAAATATCAATTACAGATATTTAAAATTAAAATCACCTTTAAATCACACTTCAGGACCGTATTAAGGATTCTGTTTCGTTGCTTTTCTTGCATTGTCTGCTTGAGTTTCTTTGACTATAGTTGAAATTTTTCTCTAAGCATGTACAAATAAGTGTAGCAAGAGGAATTATCATGTTAATTAACGATGGACTTGATTGACGGGCTTAAGGTTTCATTTTATATTTTAAACACTTGACTACCACCATTTAATATTTATTCTGATTTGAGTATCAGAAACATCATGTTGAGATTATCGGTGTCATGCCAAAACCACGAAACTGCAATTACTGCGGCAGATTCGCGGTTTTGGCGGGGTACTCACAATGTCACTTTGATTCATAAACTGTGGTTCACAAATTTTAGACGCGTTTTTCTTGAGTGTTTTAGTTCAGTATAAAAATTTCCTCTTTTAAAGTTTTGCGAGTAAATTGAAAGTCGTTCTTATAAACAGAACTAGCGGATACCACGCATATCACCTGCGATCCGTTATATGCACACCATGCATTTTCGGCCAGATTAGCGCATTCTGGCTTCTGATGCTTCAGCTCGCCAAAAATGCAGCGCGCGTCATCTATCATCAAGAAAGAAATTGAGCCAAGTTGGCGATTCAGCGCTCTAAGAAAAATCGCCAAACAAAAAAAGTGCCAAGTAGTGTGCGTATAACGGAATAGTACCCAATATAAGATGTTCGCAATAGTAAACTCCATGTGTTGAACTCAATTTGAGAATTTAACACGGTTACTTAAACTATTTTGACATTGAACTGAACGTTCTTTGGGTCGTCTATGCCCATCTGCTTCATTTCTAACTGATGTCTTTTGAATAATTTCATCCAAAATTTCATTATATGGTAAGAAATATTATGAACTCGACGTCGTAAACTCTTTTTTTTTTTGAGAAAAAGTTGTTTTACAGCAGAACAAATATAGCAGCAGGGTATGCCTATGAAGTTATGCCTATTATGGCTACCAGTTTTGTTTTGTAAACAAACCGATCATTGCCATCGGCAAAAGAGAAATTAATTTCTTTTCTGTGCCACGCACCTTAGTGTATTATATATAGAGAGATGATGTCACAAATGCTTTATTGTACACTTTTATTAAACTTGACTTGTTTGATGTTTGTAACAAACGTTTATTCCACCTAAAACTTAGGAATCGCAAATGGAAAAAAATTTAAGAAACGATATATTATACTCCAAAGGAGCTAAAAAGCTGATAAAAAAATGAACTGCAGATATTCAAGCAATTCTAAGCAGGTACATACTCGAAAATTCGGAATTCATCGGTAAGTGAAAACCTTTGAAAATATTTAGAGTTCAACCTCTGCAAACAGGTAACTGCTATTCTGACGATTAAACTTTTTATTAAAACGGATCAGGATATTTCTGGTTCGAATCCTGCTTGTGATAATTGTCCTATTTACTACTCTTGATAACAGATGTGAAAAATATTACCACGAAGATTTAGTTTGAAGTTGTTATTTTTCTATAAAGTCATTAATATCTAGAGTTACCATAATTTTTTTAGTTCAATTCCGGACACAAGGGAGGAGTACAGTTCAAAATTCTTAAAGGTTCCTACGACCCTTTCTCATAACACCAGCAAAGAGTTTGAGGAAGTGAAAAAAATTTAAGACGTCGGAATATAAAGAATATACAATATTTATTAATGTTTGGTAACTCAAAATTATAATAATGAAAACAGAATTAAAACAAAACTGTTAAACCTTTTAATTTTCAGTTTGAACTGCAGCCTGGTTAAGGGGGCTCATCCACTTTCTTATCAACAATGGATTCTCTTTCATTGGCAGAATGACATCAGATTTCCTCAATTGCAACCAAATGTCTCTCTCGCTGCATTCACTGGCGTAAATCCCAACATTTTGAAGATCCGGATTCAAGTCCGGACGTGAGCTTAAAATTCGGACTGTCCGGGCGAAATTCGGACGTATGGTAATCTTGTTAATATCATGATTAATTGCCCCGAAATACTCAACTGTATTCATTATGCCGTACCGGCCAGAACTTGGAGAGACAGAAGGCTATTTCAGACTATTTTCATTAAATTTAGTTACATTATAAAATTTACATAAATAAAAATTGTCAAACTTTTCAATAAAAATGTTGGTTTTTTAATGTTTTTAAAATTAAATATCCACAACTTTTAAATTCATAAATGATTGATTTTATGAATTGATTGCTCTTGATTGCTCTTTTATTCGATGATTATATTTTTCTATGATGTGTAAATATTTTTGTGTTTATTTTGTGGTTCATTGTCCTTTCTTTTGTGTCACTGTACTTATTTTGTGACTTGTGGCACTGTAATTGGATTTTCTGCAGTGCGCCTTTTCAAATAAATAAACTTTAGATGTGTCAAAGTTGTGCAGTCATGGAAGATCTAACAAGTTGTTTTACCTTCTCCAGAATTCTCTCTTCACTTTTGAAAGAACTTGGTGTTTGAGAATGGTCCTTTTTATTCTTTTTTGCGTGGATTGTTAGGAGCGGAAGAGAAGACCTTCCAGCAATGTTGAAAGCAAACGACAGGCTGCAAAGAGAGGAAACGACATTCTCAAACGAGGAGGCAGCACAAAGGTTCTGCAAAAAGAGAATAAACTTAAAGTGACCAGATTTTCTGAACTTCATTCCGGGACTTTGTAGAATCTGACGGGTGTGTGAGAGAGAGGCGTCATTCCGGGACAAAGAGTGAAGAGTAGGACTGTCTTGACTATTTCGGGACATCTGATATCAGATAATATTGAGACTAAGATGCACGAAATTAACCCTCTGACTGCCGCTTTTTATAAAATCGCTATTTAGATGCAGCTTTCTTAAACATGTTCGAATAGCTTTGAACCAAAAGAATTATTATTTATAGACAAGGCTTTATTTATTAGTATAATACGATTCGACGCTGTAAAATATAAGCTTGCGAACATCACAGGATGCAACAGAGAGTAGACTTACTTCCTACCCGCGGAAATCGAGGAATACGCAGTCAGTGGGTTAATAATATTCAACGGAATTATATTGCTGAACTGCAATTCTGCATTACAATACAGGGATCAGATCCTATATGAGAATTCTTCATTATAAGCTAATTTTTTTATTAATTTTTCAGTGTGAATTATTTATTTGTAAGTGGAAAACGGGATAAATTGGGATATTTTGTTCCAATCCAGAATAAAATAATAATAATAATAAAGAAACTGGGACTGTCCCATCTAATCCGGAACGTTGGTCATTGTCTTAGGCAAATAAACATTTCAAAATTCAAACGATATTTAAGAAAACAAGGGCTAATCATTTCAATATTTCTTGCCCCCTTCCACTTCTAATCGTTGTGCATGTTGTGATATTCGTAACGAATAAAAAAATATATATTTGTAGAATTATTAAAATATTTAATGAAAAGAAATTAATTAGATAAAAAAAATCGTTTGGTCATAAAAGAAATTAATTTAAAAATATCGATTGGCTGAAAAAGAAATTAATTAAAAATATCGTTTGGCATTATTTCTTTTCTAAAGGTTATAAAAATAGTTTGGCAACGATATATTGTCTTTTGTTAACGTTGCCTAGCAACGGAAAAGAATAATGAGATTTGAAGATGGAATTCGATGTCGTAAGTCAGTGATTGTAACGTTTGTGATGGAAATGTATGTGTTCGTTTTTCAGGTTTGTGCTGTGGTAGACGTCCAATAAATATATTATTTTTGATAAAGAAGGCTCTACGATTCTTCATATTATGCTGAAATACAATGGTGTAAAAAATTAAGGAAAATTTCGTAAAATGCGAGAAATTTGCAATTAATACGAAAACTATGCTTCGAAATCAGTTCTGGAGAATTGTGTGACATTCAATCGAGTATCATACACATTTTGCAGTGAAGAGTCGGTCACGCGAGCAATTAGGGGGGCCACCAGAAATGGATGAAGGCGAAAATGGAGTTTGACAGAAAGTTGATAACGAGATGCAACTTTTACCAATTGTTATATTTGATGTGCATAATATTTAAATGTATTTTCATAAACACAGCACAAATATTCGGGAAAATATAAAGGTTTTCTTTAAAAATCCCAAATTTTTCCGCATGTGTTTTGCTTATAACATGCAGAGTTTTCATTCAAATTATACGAAATTTGCAGAACACTCGACAATATGTTTCAGAAGTATTGTATTAAAATCTCAAGTAAATACGTTGAATATTAGAGGAAATATGAGTGTTTGTATTAAATACTTTTTTACTGTGCATGTGTGAGACGCAGTGGAATTTTTCTTTCATAAATTCAAATCCAGATATATAGAGCAACTTAAAAAAAAAATCCAGTTGAATCCCATTAAAATTCAGGCGGATATCGGCATTTCAGTGAGGTGAATTTCAATTTCTCTTGAAGAGAAGCTAAATGATGACGGTTCTTGCACAAACTGATATTTTCTAAACTTGAATATTCGAATGGTATTCGAAGAAATGCAATTTAAATAATGTATTTAATTTATAAGTGTACATTATGGTGGTATTCATGATATTCAATTTTCCTAAAATCAATGTTACTGTTCGAGGATTCAAATTTAAAAAATATTAGTTTGTACAAGAACCGTCATCACTTAGCTTCTCTCAAAGAGAAATTTAAATTCACCTCACTGAAATGCCGACAGGTTTCTGAATTTTAGCGGGATTCAACTGGAAATTTTTAAAAAGTTGCTATATATATCTGGCTTTGAAGTTATAAAAGAAAAATTCCTCTGCGTCTTGTACATGCGCAGTAAAAAATTATTTAGTACAAACACTCATATTTCCTGTAATATTCAACGTATTTACTTCAACGTTTAATACAATACTTCTGTAACATATTGTCAAGTGTTCTGCAAATTTCGAATAATTTGAATGAAAACTCCGTATGTTATAATCAAAACACATGCGGAAAATTTTGGGATTTTTTAAAGAAACATTTATATCTTCCCGAATATTTGTGCTATGCTTACGAAAATGCACGTAAATATTATGCACATTAAACCATAACCTTCGATAAAAGTTACATCTCGTTATCAGCTTTCTGTGAAACAGGATGGGTCAAACTCCATTTTCGCCTTCATCCCTTTCTGGTGCCCCCCCCCAATTGCCCTCGTGACCGAATCTTCACTGAAAAATGTGTATGATACTCGATTAAATGTCACACGATTCGCAGGAACTGATTTCGAAGCATAGTTTTCATATTAATTGCAAATTTCTCGCATTTTACGAAATTTTCCATAATTTTTTACACCAGTGTACATCACAGTCTTATAATGGAGGTTCCAGACCGAGATATTTTGGTTACGAGGAGTGCATTTTACGAATTCTGTAATACTGGTCTCCTTTGCCAATAGAGTTGCTGAAGTTTTATTTAAAAAAAAATCGATGCCACTGATGAGTGAAGATCTTGTTGTGTTTTATTCATTTCCTGATGAAGTTCCTGTGCCTGTTCGCTGGAGTTAGGTTTTTAGGAGATATTTGGAAATCTGCAGTGCATTACGAATTCGATGATGCTGGTCTCCTTTGCCAATAGAGTTTCTGAAGTTTTAAACGAAATTTCGATTTCGTTGATGATTTAAATTTATTTCTTTATGTGTTTTACTCGTTTCCTGACAAATTTCGTGTACCTGTTTGGAGTTAGTTTTTTTCTGGTGGAAGAGATGTCTAAATATTAATGTCTTCCATCACAAGCGCCATTTTTTATGCGGATCCGTCGAATGAAATTTTTGAGATGTCTGAATTGCCTCCAAGCAAGTAATTTGTAAAATGTGATTTTTGCTGACATTTGATGAATATATTTATGTAGTACTTTTTATCATATATTTATTGAACTTTATTTATGTTTAATATTCTTTAATGATGCAAGTTTGCATTCCATTGTATTTGTCGCCAAAACCATTAGGCCTAAAGTTATAATTGCTATTTATAAAAAGTGAAATTTAAAAGTTAGTTATCATGTTTTATTGTTATTTATATCAATTTGTTTTGGAATACGGGTTGTTTTCTACGAAATTAAAAGTGATACTTGCATGCCATCCTGGCATTTAGAATAAAAAGAAAAGTTATCACTAATTTTGGTTGCTAAACTGGTAACTATGCTTTTAAAGTTCTCGCCAACCAAGGCTTATTGATAGTAAGTAGTAACGTCAAACTGACGTGTGTCATTTAATTATATTGCCAAATCTGTCATACTTCTCGCCAACTAGGCCTGTGAATAACTAGTAATGTCAAACTGACGTGTAAAATTCTATTGTATATTGCCAAACTGGCAATAGTCTAATTGTAGTGCTCGCCAACCTGGTGTGTTGATATATAGTTATAACGTCAAACTGACGTGTGTAATTCAACTATATTGACAAATTGATCGGAGTGAATTTTGTATTTGACCAAGCGTACAGTGGTTTATTTCATATTTTTCTCAATTTTGAAAAAGTGCATTATGTATTTTTTTCAGTTATTTATGGTGTATGATAATATTATATACTTTTTTTATAAAAAAATTATATGGCAGATTTGCACTGAATATAATATATGAAGTTAATATGGTTATATTTTATTTATAATTGATATGTGACTTACCTTTAAGATATTTTGAATTATTTAAGTTTTCTTTTGCATATCAGTATCTTTGTGTTTTATTTATTGAAGAAACATACGAGAAAATAAAGAGTAAGTATATTTAATGTTCAAGTATTTAAATAAATACGGAGATATTGTTGAAAGAAGTGATAAATAAGTTTATTATATACTGTTTGATATAATTACGGTTTGTTAGATTGAATTATATTTAACAGTCCATCGAAGGTAATTTATTCAGTATGGCATACTTAGATAGGAGTAGGAAAGAGGATTTACTGGTATTGGCAGAAGAATTGGGGGTTTAACTGTATAAAAAGAATTTGAGGTTAAACAGTTGCATAAATTGATTACTGAAAGTCCCAGTTATGATGAGGAATTTACTCGCAGATTACTTGGTTCCATTAAAGAAGAGCGGGAAAGAGCATTTGAAAGAGAACGTGAAAAAGAGGCGCGGGAAGAACTTGAGCGAGAGAGAGCTTTTGAATTACAAAAAACTTGAATTGGAAGCCAGAGCTGCAAGGGCACAGCCCGTTGAATGATCAACGACCCGACCTGATCAACCTGTGAAAATCAGAATGCACGATTTAATGCAACGTTTTAATCCTAAAGAAGATGACATAAGCTTATTTCTGGTATTATTTGAGCGTCAAGCTAAAATGATGAATATACCTGCTGAAAAATCAAGCGGTTAAACTTATTTAATTGCTATCTCCTGATATTGTTCAACTTATTGCTAGAGAACCATAAGAGGATGCGAAGAAGTATGAGTATGTAAAGGCTTTACTGCTACAAAGATTTAAGCTGAGTGCTGAAAAATTTCGACAACTATTTAATAAACAACGAAAAGCTTCTGAAAGTACTTGGTATGATTTTTATTACAATTTAAAGAATTATTTAGAGGGGTGGTTGAATGGGTTAAACATAAAAACCTTTGAACAGCTAAAAGATCTAATGTTGGTTGATCAAATTAAGAAGCGGACTTGTATGGATTTTAAAGAGCATTTTATGGATGAGTGGACCACCATCATTTCACCCACTGAGATGGTTAAGAAAATTGAAGATGTGAGAAAAACGATAAAACCAAAACTCTTTGCCACTCAAACTGAGAGAGCTAACAAAGGGCCATTTAAATCCCGCTAGGAAAATTTTTCGAAAAAAAATAGAGCATCCGTCTCATTTTAGGCATCCTGATAAATGGGATGATTATCGACACCAAAAAGACCACCGTCAAAGAGAAGACGCTCGACAGAGAGATCGATTTCAAAATAAGAATCAAGATAATTTTTTTGACAACAGATATCGACCACGCTGTTTCGAGTGCGGATCATACGAGCACTTTAAACCGCAATGCCCTCGCTTAAAATCGAATGAAAAATAAATTGCGTATCTTCGAACGATGACTTGTTAGAGACATATACTATTAGAGGTCTAGTTAATGGGTTTGAAATGCGTATTCTTCGAGACACTGGAGCAACAGTGGACATTATTTCTCTAAAATTTGTAGAGCATGCAAAAATGACTGGAGAACATGTTTGGGTATAATATCTGTTAAATGACCATTTAGTGTGCCTACCTTTAGCGGAGGTTGAAATAAAATGTGAACTTGGTCATATAAAAACAAAGGCAGCTGTTGTTACAAATGATCCTTGCAGATATATACTGGGTAATAAAACTGCTCAGTTGCTTAAAGATAAACCATTCCTTAATTTAGAGAAGATAAACGCTGTTATGACACGATCTCAAGCAAAAAGATCTAGTGAAGAAGATCGAAACAAAGAAGCGGAAATGGGGCAAACAGAAGAAATGACGCATTTTGAAATTGATGAAGAGATTTTGCCACAAGATGATGAAGAATATAAGGAAATTAAGAAATTAATTGAAGTCAATTCTAAGGAATTTATTGAATCTCAACATCAAAGCAGAGATTTAGCTCCATTGCTTAGCGAAGCTAAAAATGAGAGTTCTAGCAAACCAACTGATTTCAAAATAAAAGAAAACGGAATATTGGTGAAAAAGAAAATCGACAAAAATGAAAACGAAAGAGAACTAATTTTTGTACCAGAAAAATATAGAGATCAAATCAAGTCATTATGTCATGATAGTACTTCCGGGCATTTAGGCATTGTTAAAACTAAAGATAGATTAGTAAGATATTTCTATTGGCCTAATTATTGTAAAGAAATAAAAGAATACGTTAAAACGTGTGATCCATGACAAAGAGTTGGAAAATCTAAGAATAAAACAAAGTCTCCTTTAACTTTAGTACCCATAATTTCAGAAGTATTTTCAAAAATAAACTTTGATGCATGCGGTCCTCTACCGACGACTCCCAATGGAAATAGATATTTGATTACAGCTATTTGTTTAGCTTTAAAATATCCTGATGCTGTACCAGTTCCTAATATTGGATCAACGTCCATAATTGAAGCCATGATACAAATATTCAGTAGAATGGGTTTCCCAAAAGAAATACAAACTGATCAAGGTAATTCATTTATGAGCAATCTAGCCGTTGAATTTGCAGAAAAATTTGGAATAAAAGTAACTAGAAGTTCAGTACACCATCCTCAAAGCAATCCTGTTGAAAGATTTAATCGAACTATTAAAAGAATTTTAAAAGTCTTATGCATTGAAGCAGCCCCTGAATGGGAAAAGCAAATTCCCGCAGCTCTATTTGCTTTAAGAACAGGCACGAAAGTATTGGATTTACACCTTCAGAATTAGTTTATGGTCGCAATCTTAGAACACCTGTAACATTATTATATGAACAGTGGAAAGATGAGGGAAATAATGTTGTTGAATACGTTTTTCAATTGATAAATCGGTTAAAAAGATGTAAAGAGCTGGCATTGGATAAAATGCTGGAAATGCAAACGAAAAGAAAAGTCTGGTGCGATCGCAAAGCTATCAAAAGAGAATTCTCTGAAGGAGATTTAGTATTGGTTGTGTCGACGAGTAAACCCAACAAATTAGCAGTTAAATGGAAAGGTCCTGGGAAGATCGAGAAGAAGTTATCCGAAACTAATTATGTTGTGAGTTTCGAAGTAAACCAGCGGGAGTGGTCTCCCCTAAACTTTCTCGTATACTCCTAACACATGTAGAGAAAACTAGAATAATAAAAGACGTCAAATAAACTTCCGTCGCAAGTAAACCAAAGTTGGAACCACGCGTGGTTTGAAGGATCAAAACAAATTCAAATCCCCTGCGCATTCTTTTGCGCAACAGGACCTGGCGAGACTCCCTAAATGTTTGCCTCCTTACAAAATCGCGCCAGAATTGGTTTTTGGCAAACTGCCAAGTTTCGGAGTCCCTTCTTCTTTGCACATGTCACCAGTAGGCATGCGCAGGCAGTTAGTTTCAAAACTGAACAAGTATGCGATTATACAGACCGACAGTCAGTCAACCCTTCGACGGATTTGGCCCAAAATTTTATACGGACCTACATTCATGACGATAAAACTGTGTACCAAATTTTATCCCTCTAGCTATTCAAGTTTTTGAGTTATAGCGTTCGCATGACCGCGGACGTACAGATTGACAGACTTCCCGTTGACGGATTTTGTCCAAAATTTGATAGAAACCTACAAATTATGTTTAAAGACCACATACAAAATTTCATCCCCGTAGCTCTAATAGTTTTCGAGTTATCGTGTTCACAGACAGACAGACAGACAGACAGACACACACACAGACAGACAGACATAATTCCAAAATTGTGTTTTTCGGACTCAGGAAGGTCTAAAACGTGTAGATTCGTCAAAATCTCGAGTTCGAATTTTTTGACGATTACAATACTTTCTCTTTGTATACTTCGTATACGAGAAAGTAAAAAAGACCATAATCAAGTTTACCACGTTAACATGTTAAAACCTTATCATAAGCGAGCAGAATTGGTCAATTTTATGATTACAGAAGATAAATCTGATATTGAAGATATGGATGAGAACTTTTCAGCAATTGACTCTGAACCAAACTTGTTCGATTTTCAGGATATTAAAGAAAGCAGTTCCTTAAATGATAAACTAAATGAACAACAAATTCAAGAACTGCATGACCTGCTGTTGAAAATTTCAAAAATATTCTCTACATGATTAAACCAAATGAGCGAAATTCGCTCCTTTCCGTACTTGGAAGTGCATCGTCCCACAGAGAAAAAGAATCAGAGGTCTCACTCCGCAATTTCTTCAGCGCCCCCACTCGCGAAGTCGTGAACTACAAAGCGAAACCATAACAGAAACTGAACGCCATATTGCCCTTGGACGTTGTTCGTGGCTGACTTCGTTGTTCTATGCCATAGAGACAAGCTTATTTATTAATTTTTCTTGGATTTATTTAGCTTAGAATTATTATTGTGCTTAAATTTGTGTGGAATTTGTATTTTCTGTGTGCATTTCTCTGTGGATTCCCGCGTTTTCAAAAGGAAAATTCCGAAGTCGGCACCATGTTGTGTACCTTTGCATACGATGATCCTCTTCATAAGAACAGGTAGGTTTAATAAGTGTTTTTAATTTTTATGAAAGACAATTTGCATGAATTAATAGATAGGAAACATTTATTTTCGCTTTAATAAATAAAGTAATGAAGTTTTGTTTATTTTCGTGCAATTACAGTAGACTTTTAAACTTTATCTGTATGGAATAATGCTGAGTGTCCATGCAATATACCTTGTCAATTTTTGTATTTTTTTATATTTATTGCTGAATAATATGACGTGGAATTAAAAATAACCCCGAAAGATATCGATCCTTTGCCTATTACTCTCCAAATATTTATTGTTAACTGTTATAATAATTTCCAAGCTACAATTATTTTATCATTAAAATTAACTATATTGAGATTTTATGTCAATAGAAATACAGCTGTATATTAAAAATTATGTATGTAATAATATATGTATGACTATATTGCAGATATTAGGATAAAGTTTTCTAACATTTTTAGATTATTTTGATTTATTTTTCTGAAATAAAAGCAACTAATTTAGTTTTATTTCTAAAATAAAAGCAAACTGATTTAATTTTGTTTCTAAAATAATAATAACTGACTTAGTTTTGTTTCGCTTTGCATAGTAATGGCTCCAATCAAAAATAAGATGGCAGGTAGCATTTCCATAAAAAGATTTTGCTACTCACCATATAAAGTTGCTAATGCAATTCAAAATGGAATGTCAAAAACATCTCCATTTTGAATGTTTACCTCACATTTATGTTAGAAAATTTCAACTTGAGGAACCTGACTCAAGTGCTGAGGAATATTCTTTCGTGTGCATTGATTGCTCTAATTTTAAAAAATGAATTTGATTAATGTTGAAGTTAAAAATCATAAAAAAATATATATGTGGATATTGTTAGTGAGTATAATAAGGCAAATTCTTGATTTATAAGGTTTAAAAAAAACTATGCTTTAAGTACTTGCAATGTAAGTTTATTCCTATCCCCATTTTTTTGTTTCATATTTTATCAAAAAAGTTATGTGAGTATATACAGTTTGTATTTTATCAACCAAATTAAATTATTGTTTACTGCATTCCTGTTTCTTATTTAAAAATTGAAATCTATAGCGAAAATCAGCTTGGGTAAATTTTATTACATATCTTCATAAATTCATAAAAAAATCACATTTAAAATAAGAGAAAATAATGAACTAAAATACATATTGCATAAAATTGATTTATTTTGGCTGAAAATTCATTAAAATGTCTGTTAAAAATATAATATTAGTGTGGCCAAAACTGCTGCAAATTGGGTTAATTTATTTAAAAATTCATAACTCAAAATCTAAAATATTCTTCAGAAAAATTTTATAACTCACAGAAAGCCAATAAAATTTGCTAAAGAATAGTATAAGTATGATTTAACATGCTTTAAACAGTCATCCACTGTGAAATTTCAATTTCAAATTTTCTCTTAATCTGACCAAAACTGGAGCTTCTACCTATGAAATTTTACAGTATGAAAATTATTATTTGTGCTTACAAATGCAAAGTAATTTTTAGATGTGTATTCTATGTTAAAAATGGGCTATTGTGAGATGCAGTTGAATAAGGAACTGATTAAGAATCTGTAGTCTGGTTAAGGCTATATTGCATTTTAAGTTCTTGTTTTTATTAATATTTTTTAAATGTGAATAATATTTAGAATTTTCCAAATAAAAATTAAACTATTCATTCTCATTTCTATTATTTAAATACAGGAAGTTTATCTACTAAACATATTATGTAAAACTATTTTATTAAGGATATCAAAATATTTTGATCTGTTTTAATTAACACATCTTAACATAAGAAAGTTACTTGTAAATGACTTTCTTAGAATTCTAATTACTAATTATTGATCAGAAACCCTCTCAGTTGAATATTTATTTACTAATATTTATGCATGACAATGAGGTAGTGCCTTTTATAAAAAGAATTTATTTTTATAGTTTATTTTATATAAATGGGAATGTACTAGAAATTTGCTTGTTCTTTCAGGAACTCGGTCATTGTTGAAGCTGGACTGTCTACAGGATGGCTGCAGAAGAATGATTTAATTCCTAGATTCCATTCATGGATAATCTTCTTCAACAAAATATATTATGAATTTACAATAAAAAATTTGATAAGATGAATTATTTAACCATTTATCCTCAGCAGTTTAAAACTGATCAAATGATTGTTTACATTAGGTAAATTCATTGCATGGTGCTGTTCAGCAAATAAAATATGGATAACTTTACACACTAAGTACCCTGAATATCATCCAAATAAAACGCTTGATCTTATATTTGAGTTTATTTTGCTGTAAAAAGTTTATCTCTTGAATGTATAAATTGTGAAAAGTAACTGATACATAAAGCTGATAAATTAGATAAACATACCATTTTTTCATATATTTTAAAGAATATGATATTATTAAAATGGCCGAGACTTATTTGTTACAATATTTCATCAATTTGCATGGATGTTTTTGTTTGATTTTAACTTATTTGTTTAACTTATTTTCATTGTTTTAATTAAAGTTAATATATATATTTTCTAATCCAGAACACGAAGAGGAGGCATGAGTTTTTTTTAAATTTCTTCTTTTGTAAAATAATGATTAAACATGCCTAAATGATGAACAATAATCTGAAATGCAATGCAAGTTCAGAAAAAGTTGAAATATGTTTTATGCTTGTAATTCTTGATGATTTTTTTATAGATAAGCTTGCAAATGTTATTCCAAAAAGGGAAAATTTGTTTATACTGTTTAATCAAAAATTATAATTTCAGAATAAAATTATTACTATGCTGGACAGTATGAGCGTAGTGTGTCGGGAGTTTAAAATCCTGACCTAGGGCCACCCTATGTACAAAAGTCATTCAATTATGCTCAGCTCTTGGTTTATTTTATTACACTCTCTTATATTGAATGTTTTTAAACTATACACAACAAATCACTCTGGTTTCTAGTCAATGTTTGTTGGAAATGTTATGCAGTTGCAATGTTTTGTAATTTATTATGTTGGTTCAATAAAGAAATTTTACATTATTTTGAATATTAAACATTTATTATAACAACTTAGCAAGACAATTTGTTGTTAGGGTTGGAAAAATTCAGAAAAATAAACTACAAAAATGAATTTTATTGTATGGAAATTGCATTTTAATTTTTGTATCTGGAATAATAATGAATGTTATTAAAAATTAATGTATTGGTGAAGTTTTAATATATTTAAAAAAAATAGTATAATATTAACATAATTTTTAAAAATGAATTTCTTACAGAGTTAAAAATAATCACAAATAAATTTTCTTTATGGAAATTGCATTGTAGCAATTTTTGTATCTTGGAGAGAATTAATTGAAATTTATTGTTGAAGTTTTAAAATATTCTGAAAGAGATATATAGTATTTACTTGAGCCACAAAAATTAATTTCTTGCAAAGTTAAAAAAAAAAAAATCGCAAATGAATTTTCTTTATGGAAATTACATTCTATCTTGAATAAGTATGAATATTTATTTCTTAAAAAATAATTTATTTTTGAAGTGTAAATATATTCTGAAAAAGATAGTATATTAACTTTATCGACAAAAATTAATTTCGTGCAGATTTTTCAAAAAAATATATGATCTAATATAAAAATTATGATAAAGAATAAATGAAGTTTAATAATTTGAAAAATACTTTATACTTCTGAAATTATACATCCATATGTTTTAAATTATTTGTACTCTACAAGAGACGAATAAATTTTTTTAATGTATATTTTTAATTTCTGTATTAAAGAATAGGTGAATTTAGTGAAAAAAAACATTATTTTAAAATTTTACAATTTAGGCTGTCAAATTAACAATGTATCAAAAGAAATTATATATTCTTAAATTTAATAATCGTCGAAAAACGAGTTAGAAATACAATAAATACTTTAATAATTGTTCACATCGTTGTCATGACGATAAGTATTGGTTTCGTTTCCAGTTGCGTCGCAGTGACGTCACGCTGACGTATTCTGGTTAGTTCCGTAGTCTGCGATAGAGGGCGTACTGTCTATGTGACGTTCAATGTTAAAAAAGTTGCCATTAGGGTCTATGGGAGTGAGACCTCTGATTCTTCTTCTCTGTGCATCGTCCTTTCGGAGCGTTTTACAATCCTTCCGCGGAGAGAAATATTCGGAGCGAATTTCGCTCCTTTTTGTATTGAACAATTTCACTCCTTTTCCATTCGTTTTTAATATTAAAAGGAGCGTGTTAAAAGAAATGCTCCTTTTTGAGCAATATTTTAAGCAATGATTTCGCTCTTTGTTGATTAATTTTTAATGTTAAAAGGAGCGTTTAAGAAAAAACGCTCTTTTTTTTGGAAATGTTTTCATTACTCATTTCGATCCTTTTTTGATTAATTTGTAACTTTATTCAGAGCGTTGAAAAGAAAAACGCTCTTTTCTGGAAATGTTTTTATTGATTTCGCTCCTTTTTGATCAGTTTGTAAACTTATTCAGAGCGTTTAAAAAAAACGTTTTTTTAAAAATGCTTTTAATATTGAGTAATTAATTTTTAACCATTTCTGGACATTTAAAAAAAGCATTTTTTAAAGCAATATTCAGATCAGTCATTTAGTACCTTATAAAGAGCATTATGAATAAATATGCCCCTTGAGGTAGTAAAATGCCGCTTATTAGTTTTATCACTTCTGCTATTTTAAAAACTAGTAAGAAGCAATTGGGGGGTGCTTCTTTTCATACCAGCATTATTCTGCACAGTACGACAGATTTCTATAATGGAAACAATTGTTAACTATATAGCACGGTTTATAATAAATAATTTTTTAATAAAATTTACCAAAAGAACGGTACTGTTTACTAGTACAGTTGTTAAACTTACAAATATATGTGCCAAACACAAGGCTTATAACTGTATGTGCAATAAACAAAAACAATTTTTTTAAAATAATTTAATGTTTTATTTTTATTCTTTAAATATTTGTAAATATTCATTTAGACAGCAATCTTACTGCCTTATGAAAGGTTTTAAGAATTTTAAACGAATTCATAGCCATACATTGTAGTGTGTTTTGAAAATGTGCATGTTTTTAAGCCTGAAATTTCAAGAAACCCATTTATCCTTTAAGAACATCTAAAGCACACAACACACCAATTATTTGCATGAATTTTACTTATTCTTTTACAAATTATAATTTTTAGAAAATATTAATTATAAGGCTTTTGAGTTTGCACTGACTAGTACAGTCTTGTCAGACCGAGTCAGCTTAAAAAATATAATACAGGGGGGTGGCTACAGAAACTGTGAAAAAAATTTCCCTGACTAAACTTACAAAGTTTCCCTGATTTAAGGCAACAAATTATATTAGTTTCCTGGCTTTCTCCCTACTCAGAATCACTGTATGTGTGCAATATACATTATTAAAAAAAATTTAAAATGAAAAAAAAAATATTTTTATGAAATTTAACTTTTAAAAAATGGAATGAACATCCTAAAAAAATCTATTAAAACAGTATATTACATTTCTTATATGTAAAAGAATACTGGAAATTTTAACAAAATACTTTGTTTCTAAAACTGCATAAGAATTCTAAGAAACATTAAAACTACTCTATGCAACACAAGTTAAATTATATTAACAGTAAAGGTTATTATGATCTTTGCTCAAAACTTCAATAATTAATTAGTGCTCTTTGCATGAGTACCAGAATAGCATGTTGGAGTATAAATATAAAAATAGTATAATTATACGTACCTAATAATATATATTTTTGCAAAGATTTAAACAAGAGAAAAATATTACTTCAAATCTTTATTCTTTAACAAATCATAAGAAATTAATTGCTCTAATCAAAAACTTATGCATTTATAAATGAATATAAGTTTTTTTATTCCATTTATTATTACAAATAATACTACACATAAGATACTAATTTATAGATAATAACTCAAGTAACAAATAACTATTAATTTTCCCTGATTTTTAAATGTTTTTACGAATTTCCCTGACTTTTCCAGGTCGATAAAATTCCCTGATATCCCGGTTCTGTCGCCCCTCTGTAATAATATCTTGATGAGAAAAAAAAAAAAACATAACTGAAAGAGAAAATGTCCTTAATACATCAGTTAAATATTCAGAATTTTGAAAAAATTCAGCACAGTATTTTTATACTTTTATTACAACATAAAAATATATTTTTACATAAATTTACTGTAGTACAACCAAGTATTACACTTCCTACAGTAACAACCAAGATGAAAAATCTAAAAAATGCTTACTGAAAAAGAATCGAACTGATGATAAATTACAGAATAAAAACTTATTAAAATAAGTACCCAATTGAGATAATCAGAACTGCACATGGGTTAAAAGCTTAAAATAAATTCGAAGAGAAAGAATATACTTAAATGTGTTGCAATTAAATTTAAAATTATTATACTATATTTACACGGAAGCAAAATGTAACCAACTAGAGTGTATAAATGTTATTGGTGTAAAGGCAGTTTTAAATACAGGTAAAACATAAATAAGTAAAAAAGATGTTACTTAAAACTCTCTTGATCACACACCCCAAGCAAAATTTTTGACATTCATAAAAATATTACACATATGTATCTACAAATTTTATACTTAAAATTAACAAAGTGTCTGAATTTTTAACTACTACATTTATACCCAATTGCACAAATCATTAGAAAATTACCTTTAAAAAAAATAAAAAACTCCCAATTTTTTACCAATTGCTATGTGCGAGTGTGGTTCTATTTTGATAAAATCCAAACAAAAATATTGCACGCTAAACTCTCACTAACAATCAAACATAGCACATTATTTCTTGACCAATAGCTAGTTGTTTTGGTCAAATTTATTGAAATACATTGCACACATAAAAAACCGACTTCTAAAATCACAATTAAACACATAAAAGTTACCCTTTCCCCCGCCCAAAAAAATTCACTTGGTAATGAAATAAATCATAAAAGATAGCCATTTCCTGTGTAAATTTCTTTCTTCTATACTCATGCAAAAACAAACTTTCCAATAATAAAAGCTCATTATTTCTTTTTTTAATATTTGCATGCATGGCAAATGTGCATTTTAGACTCTTTTTAAAAGCAAAATCTTTAATTATTTACAAATAAAACTGATGCTTCTGTATAAAATACCTACAGTTATATTTTGGTAAAATTTATATAAAAATATCACACATAAAATTCTCACTTACAATTAAATATAACATTTCTCTATTTCTAAACGGATAAATTTTCATATACAACCATTCTTGACTACGAAACATATATCACAGATAAAAGAGTAAATCTTGTTGCTTTTTATACAGTTATTCTTAAACAAGAAGCAATTCTGAAATGGAATATTTCGGATTTTTTCACAAATAAACTTTATAATTTTCCTTGATAGCATAACGAAGCCTTTGATCTCTTGAAACCTGCAAAATAAATTATTTAATTAAAGAAAAATTTCTGCAACATAGTGAATGACATAGCTCAAACAGATTTTTTTTAACAATTAGTTTTTGTTTCCATCAGTGGCGAATCCAAGGGGGGGCTATCGGGCTGCAGCCCCCCTCAGAGCTAGACCAGAATTCTTTATTTTATCTAAAATCACTACAGGTGCTTTTTCTTAATCTCCCTTTAAAAAAGTGAAAACATTTCTTCCTGGTTTTTGACAGGCTCGAAAGTTTTCCCACTTTTGTAGTCATTCCACTCATATATGCAGCGTTGACATGGTCAAAGCATATTTTTGCTAGTTTATTTCATTGTGTTTTTTGTTAAATTATCGAAAGTATTATAATGTTCTTTAAGATTATTATTGTCAGGTGAGTAAAGTCTGTAAAGTTAGTGTTTTGGTTTACATAAGCCATAAGATCTGACATTCGTCACGACGATACAAAACTTTTTATACCCCCTTCCCGAACCCAAATCCTGGATTCGCCACTGGTTTCCATATAAACATTTAAAGTTAAAAATTTTCTGTAAATGTCTTTTACAAACTAGTGGTTTAATTATTATTACATACAGAACAGTAAAAAAGGGGTTTTTAATTAACTTTTTGAACAAATTTTGGAATTAGGTTTTGTCACCATTCTATCATGACTGGATATCATTTTTAAGATGAGGCACACATCCATTTGTTTCGCACACATATTTGCAAATTTTTATATAATATTTAACTTTTTGTTTTGAAGTATATCATATGACCTCTGTAAACCTTAGACTATGCAACGAGATGTCCACTTACATTATCTTATCACCACAAGGAACGGAGCCCACAATTCATAGTCCATTGGTGGAAGAGCGCCCTATCCAGAAAACTCTCAAGACGAAATATAGATAACTTAATCACATTCCTGGCGACTAACGAACACCTAATTAAAAGTCAAAATACAACACCGTTACATACTCCTGCCTAGAAATAGATACTTCCAAAGATTCACCTCCTAGAACCAGAAGTCCGAAGAATTCCCAGTTGAGCAGCAGAGCACACTAGCTTAAAAACATCAACCAGCCACCACCAATTCTTCCGTAATTCATTCGAAAAATTCACCCTTCACATCACCGCCAACCCTTGAGTAACAATTCCAGCGATCCCTCAGTATAAATATCAAGAGAGAACAAAAACCAGTCCCACGATTTTTAGGATGGTTGCGACAATTTTCATCATATAACCGGTTGTGTTACATTATTCAATTCTTCTTTTTCGTCGCATCGAACAACACTAACAGCCCCGAATCATGGAGCTCCAACTGCATGAAAAAATGTAACTAAATGAAACATTCAACCCTTTCACTGCACTCAAATTTGATAACTCCCCTTGTAAATTTCTATTATAATACTCGGATTGTAATCCTCAATGTGTTTTTTATTCTTCTTTGTTCATGTATAATTATGTTCCCTTTCAAGTGTATTTATATCCTAATGTTGTAAATTTTTTTTTTTTTTTGCTTTTGATTTTCAATAAAGTTTCACACATACTCATCCAACCGACAGGGTGCCGTTTAGGCGCCGAGTTCGGGGGTATGCTGTGGTGTTATGTAAACCTTAGACTAAAGCAAAGGCATAACAATTAAACTATGAAGTATGACCTCAATTAGTAACCTTCCAAATGTAATTAAAAATAACTGTTACATAAAAGTTACAGTAAGAATCTTTAGTTAGTAACCAAGCAATAGCATGCAAAATTTTAAACTAAAGCAAAAGTTAACTCTTTATGAATGAGAGAAATAAAAATATTCATAAAAAATTGTGTAATTTTTTTAGTATGCTTTGCAACTATATTAAATAGGTGGGTGTCACTAATAGATGGATTTTCCTAAACATATGATAATTTTTAATTAGTTCACACAGATACAGTTATATTTCTATGAAAAAAACATGATATTTAGTAAAGAAGTTATGTATTATATAACTTTCTAAAGCAAATTCATTACTATTCTACAATGAAAAAAAAATCAATTTTATTTATTCAGTCTTACCATCTACTTCTTCAGAGAATCTATCTACAACAACTTTTTGGCATTTGAGAAAAGTATATCCAGGTATTTTATAGATGTCAGTGTCGATGATTAAATAGAATAGCCTAAAATCAATAATAAAAAAGAAATAAAATTTCTTAAAATATAAAAAGATATTTACCCTACAGCACTGAGTTCAACATGTAGAGTACATTCTTATAGGGAAGTATGAAGATGCGAGAGAAATGGAGAAAGCTAATTGTACCCAAATAATCTATCCCCCCCCAATATTCTAATAGTGGAAAAATTAAAACTAAAAGCACTCACCCCAATGCACAATTAATAATAATAAAAACTAGTTTTATGCTTATAAATGACCTGATCAGTTAGGTAATTGGTACATCAATAGGAGACAAAACTTATTATATATAAAACATAGAATTTTAATAATCTCAATGGAAAGTAAATCTATAAGAAGAAATCCAGACTGATTAAGAAATTCTCATTAACATTCTAAAAATGTATATATAAAAAATATAATAAGTGATATAAATAAAAATAAGTGTGACAAAGTTTTTGCAGAATGTGCATAAATAATAATAATGTTAATTATATTATATGTAATAGATATAATTTATTAACTAAACTTCCATTAAAATAGCCTCTCAAAACACAGACACTTTGTAGACAGGCAAATTGAAATTTGCAATATTTTCTCCCCAAGATGTTCAAAAATTTATTAATGGAAGTTAATTCTGATGAGTACACATTATATCCAAGTAAAATAAGCACATAAATAAAAAAATATTTAGGAAAATTGCTTTAGTTTAAATACTTTAAAAGTAATACTTTAAAAGTATTAAACAATGTCCAAAATCTTAAAATAATGAAAAATTAATAAACAGTATTGATATATTTTACTATCTGTTTAATTACTACAATTTTTAAACGCGATTGATGCAAAAAAAAAAAAATCCGCGTAACGTGGGGTTGATGCCATAGCAGAAAATCGGAGTCATTATTAATTTCCAGTAGAAAAATATTAAAATAATGACGAATTCACAAAGAGTATTGTGAAGTTAAGCTACTGATAATCTTTGCACACAGTCGATACAAAAGGATTTTGCGTGAAGCGGTGTCATATAAAAAATTTCTGAACAGATTCGCCTGACTATGAAATACGTTAAAGGGCAATTTTAGAATTTGAAAGTGTAACTCACCATCATAAAGCTTCTGTCCATCTTAAATCTTTACTCGATTCATTTTTCGCTCCAAAATGCTCCTCGCTGATATGAAGGCCGCTGGCTAAAATAAAACAAAATGTCGCCCAGTCTTATCGGGCCTGTGTAAAAACAGAGATAAGGAAAGGTTACTTGATGATATTAACCAATGATTTTTCGGACATCCCCTTGTGTCTGAAACAGTAATTATAAAACGCTCCCCAAAAGATGAAAACTAGCTCGACACTTTTCGATTCCATTATCAGTTTTTTGGCGAGCAGGAAACGGAACTCGTTTTCGACGATAAAAATGTTTTAAGGTTTTTTGTACTTTAAGATCGAAAAGGAGAAATTTGTCATTCGCTCTCTTTTGGAGTCCAGAAAACGCTCAGTTGAATTTAGCGTGTAATAAACCTGGTAAAACGCCTTTAGTAATGTATGATATTCAACTGATAGAAAATACACCGATCCAATGTAAACCCTACAGAATTTCACCTAGATAAACTGAAATACTAAAAACAGAAATTGATAAAATGCTGAAATATAAAATAATTGAATTAGGAGATTCGGATTACACCTCTCCCACGATTTTAGTTGAAGTAGCCGGAAAAGACCCTAGACCTTGTATTGATTATAGAAAATTGAATAAGTTGACAAAAACACAATTCTTCCCATTGCCAAATACAGAGCAACGAGTGGAGACTGTAGCACTCGCAAAATACATATCTGTTTTAGATTTAACAAAAGGATACTGGCAAATACCGTTAACACCTAACGCTCAAAGATTAGCCACCCTTGTCACAAGTTTTGGAACATTTAGACCTTTACGCATGCCTTTTGGCCTTAAAAACGCACCATTTACATTTAGTAAAATGATGGCTGAAATTCTTCTTGGATTTGAACACTTTGCATGTACAACACTTGTACCTTACTTAGATGATGCTGCAATATACTCTAACTCGTGGGAAGAACATCTTAACCATCTGAATGGTATTTTGACAAAGATAAAGGATGCTGGTTTAAACATTAAACCAATAAAATGCAAACTCGCTCAAGATAGAGTAAAGTATTTGAGCCACATTGTAGGTCATGGTATAAGAACACCTAATGAAGTGAAAGTAAAAGCAGTCCTAGACTTTCCCGTACCGACCACAAAAAGTCAAGTAAGAGCATTTCTAGGATTAGCATGATACTATAATCATTATATTTCTATGTTCTCGTCTATAGTTGCACCTTTAACAGAAACCTTGAAAGGGAAGATAAATTGGACAGAACAATGTACAAGAGCCTTTAAAGAATTAAAGGAAAAATTGCCGCAACGGCCTATACTATGCGCACCTGATTTCAATAAAGAGTTTATACTATAAACTGATGCTTCAAATTTGGTATGGGTGTAATTTTAGCTCAAAAAGATGATAATGGCAAAGAACATCCTGTATTATACCTCAGCAAGAAGTTTTCAGAAACTGAGAAAAAGTATTCTACTACAGAAAGAGAATGTGTTGCCATAATATTTGCTGCAAAGAAACTGCAATGCTATTTAGACGGGCATACTAAATTCCACGAAAAATTCCAAAAATTATGACGGGCCATAATCCCTTAGTTTGGCTCAAAAATAATGTGAGTCTAAATCCACGACTTATGAGATGGGCACTAGCATCACAGCCTTATAATTATACAGTAGTTCATCGAAGTGGTAAAAATCATAAAAATGTCGATGCATTAAGTCGCATTCCTTGGCCTGATTAGTGATTTTTTTTAATCTGTTTTCAAACTCATTTATTTTGTGTACTCTCTTTATTCTCATTCTGTTTGTATGTTTTTGATATTTATCTGTTATATTTACAGTATGCATATTAAATTGTGTTGTTTATATATATATATAATATATTTTGTGCTGTTTGTATTTAAAATGTGTCTTGAAGAGCAAAATATGCATAAATAATAGACACAAAGAGAAATTTTTACAAACTTTAATTAAAATTTTTTTTATCAATTAAAGTTTTTTTTGGACGGGGGAGAGGTTGTGATATTCGTAACGAATAAAAAATATATATATTTGTAGAATTATTAAAATATTTAAAGAAAAGAAATTAATTAGATAAAAAATCGTTTGGTCATAAAAGAAATTAATTAAAAATATCGTTTGGCATTAATTCTTTTCTAAAGTTTATAAAAATAGTTTGGCAACGATATATTGCCTTTTGCTAACCTTGCCTTCCGCTCACCGCAACCCATTTAAGCAAACTGATAGATACTCAGCATACCCACCCCTCACATCTTCTCTTCAACATCCTAAGAAGCATAAACAGTTCATGGCAGATATAGAAGGTAATGTGTGTTGCAGCTCCTTCAAAATCGAAGGTAGGCCTCCTACGAGGCCGGGTACTCCCTCAAATCATCATCAATGCAAATCATCTCTTACTCCTTTCAAATTAGGGTGATCAGATACATGCAGTAAAAAGTTAGGATAGAGAATAATTCAGAAGGTAATTTTTTAAAAAAATTAAATCAATTTAGTTTTTTTAAATATTCTAAATAAACTATTTCATTTTAAGTATGGCGATTAGAATTCAAATTTGGAAAAAAAACTGGGGCATTTTCTTAATTTAGGGCATCTGGTAACTTTAAATAAGCTCTATTGACACATTATAGCTGCGAAATTAGATGCATTGTATTTTTTATGTTTTTAATGTTTTTGTGAAAAGTAGAAATATGCATAGCCATGCCGCCAATCCACGTGACTGTTCCGGCTCCACGGCCGAAAGAAATGAAATGAAGAGAAAAGGAAACATCTGCATGGTAGGCGTCAGATGCCATGGAGGATGTTTTGTAGAAGGTAACTCCGAGATATACTCATAGGGATTATGAGCGAACTTGAATATTCAGTGTAAATATGTAGATAGTTCCCATTTACCGAAATACTAATAGTTCAGTCAAAACTAATTTATCAATACAATTAATTAATAAATTAGTTTGGAAAAAGTGAATTTATTGCAGTCTGGAGTAGACAGTATGATATGCACATTTGACAGTAGACTAGCAAAGAGGAGAGGGGGAGGCTCAGTGTAATGACTCTGGATGCCCTATTTTCATCAGCAGAAAATTTTAATATATTTCAAACGCATGCTTTGAATATTGGATAAAAACTTTCTTCTTTATTTTGCAAATTTCAATCTGCAAGAAATCTAAATCAACCAACTTCACTTTACTAAATTAACTAAATCACAGTATTGGACATTTAAATATAATCACATTAGGCTGAAATATAATGAATGCTTTGTTAACCATTAATTTTTGTCGAATTATGATGTCGATTTTGTCGAAACACATGATGAAAATTTACCATCAGGAACGCAGTTATTGTACTAAACATAGTAAAACACTCTGACAATGAAATGAAAATCCTCTTAACTCTCTGCAGCTAAAAAGTATTTTAAAGCAATGAACAAAAAAGCAATTAAATTGTTTGGAATATTCCCATTATACAGCAGTCATTAAAGTCGTTCCGATTTGAGGAAATTTATTCCTTTTCTGACAATAGGCAATTTAGAAGAAAATAAATGAACGAGCAACGAATTTAAGTAGAGAACAATTGCTTTTGGATTTTCAAGTCGAAGTATATTAAATGAACTGAAAGAGAGAGAGAGAGAGAGAGAAAGAAAAAAAAGAGGAATGCTATCTCGAATTCCTTCATCTGCAGTGTTCACCTTCAAAAAGAACATTATCATTAATTTCAAACATTTTATCTCTCTCCACCTGCTTTCCAACCCTTTTTACGAACCAAACCGGCAACCACAACAATAAAGAGTTAAAAAGAAAAAGCAAACGATAAATAAAAAAGATATTAAACCAGAAACAGGCAACCAAAAGTAAGGAAAAAAAATTCTAAACACGATATCTACTTTGTAACTGTTATCTTACCTACGGGATATGTCATAAACCTCGTGTTAGGAGCCGAGCGGTAAAATAAACAAATAAACAAGCAAGAAAACAGCGATAAATAAAAAAGTAATGAAGGCTATTCAGTTAGGGTTAGGAGAAAGCGAAGTTTTTCTTTGACCCTTCCCTGACGTGAACCAAATCTTAAGATCTAGGTGAAGGTTTTCCTTTGTATCGGAGAGGGGTGTTCGAGCGGGATGCTTAACCCTTTGAAAGGGCAGAGGAGGGAGAAAAAAGTGTCCTTCTCTATCAGTTATGGAATCCGCCCCGCGGCGAGACTGGCATGAGGTAAAAAATCCCTCGAAACGATCCTGAGAGAACGACCACCCTTTCAAGGTCAAGAAAGCAGTATCTCTTCTGGAATCTTCGAGGTGGTCAACTAGGCGGCACAAATTGGAAGTTGCGAGAAGTCGTGCCAAGAATGAACAATGGAGTGATTTTTTTAAACATTTTTTTTTCTATTTTTTAAAGTCTACAGCATTTAATGCAGGTACGGGTAAAACGGAGGGAATTGCTAGGCATCTTTGAAATGCGAAGTTTCTCTCAAAAGTTTAAATTGCAATTCAGAGATAATTGTCTAAAGTTATATTTGTGTATCTCTCAAATCTGGGGAACCTGCACATATGATAAGATGCACACAAAACTAACAGATGTAAAAGGGTGATTTGCTTTAAATACAACTTTTAGTTTCTCCTGTTCGTAATATCAGAACAAAGAGGGGGGGAGAAGCAGAGGATAATTTTATTAAAATTTTAAAAACTATTATTTCAGAGCCGTGTTACTCATTGGGTTAATTAGGTTGTAGCTTAGCTCTGATCCAAGGGCGCTAAATGTACTTTTGAAAAAGGTACCGATTTGAAAAATTGTAAGGCGTTAAACAGAGAACATGAAAGGGGCGGCTCGTGTGTAGGGACTGCAATACTGCAGCACCCCCAACCTTTTCCATTGTATAAATTTAATCAATTTATTTTATTTCGCATTTAATATTATTTAAATTTATCAACAATCTAACGCAATTTTGTATTAAACGATTACGATATTCAAATGTAACGCGAAGAAACACCTACGCAGAAAACGAAGTTCCCTATCTTATTTTTTCACTACCCGAAGAAGAAGCGCAAAGGAAAAAGTAACAATTCAGTCGGGAACTGGATCCTTTGCAGCACCGAATTCGACCTTTCGCGCATGCACATTCACCCAGCGGAGGCTTTTCCTGCCTTTCTCTACTATAATTTTAAGCTAAAAGGGAACTATAGAATTCGACAGTTCCCGTCACGTTAGAAACGGAGTTTTAAACGTTTTCTCGAGATGATTTTTTTTTGCGTGCTAAAACTTTGAAAAGAAATGAAAGATAATAAAAAATAAATAAAAATTTAATTGAAAAAAGTTTTTCTTATAGTAATGGCTGTTATGCTTCGTTCCAGTTACGTATTTATAAATTTTAATTAAATTTCACTATGCACGAAAAAAACTTAATCAAACCAAGACGATTAATATTTTGTCAATAATTGCATTCGTCATTAAAAATATATTTTCGAAATTATAAGCTTTGTGTAGATGTGGACATGAATATATATATTTAAGTGAAAGCGTTGAGGTTAATTATGCTAAAATGATTAATTTTCTTCAATCTTTGAAAAATTGTAAGTCAAGCTTATTTAAGCTATGTGTGTGAGAAAGAAAGATTCGATAAAGATGCTTGTGTTTTTTAACATTGTAAAGTTTTAAGTTTAAGAAAAGAAATTCAATCTCAGAGTGTTTGAATGAGGTTTATTTAATAAGTTAAGACAGATCTTCATCTATGATCGACTTTAAAATAGTTTATGTTTGGTATTTCCGACTGGTAGTGAAATTTAATTCAATTTTATCAAATTTTATAAATTTCACTATGCACGAAAAACTTAATCAAACCAAAGAGATTTTAATATTTTGTCAATAATTGCATTCGTCATTAAAAAATATATTTTCGAAATTATAACTTTGTGTAGTGTGGACATGAATATATATATTTAAGTGAAAGGTTGAGGTTAATTATGCTTTAAAATGATTAATTTTCTGTCAATCTTTGAAAATTGTAAGTCAGCTTATTTAAGCTTGTAGAAAGAAAGATTCATAAAGATGCTTGTGTTGTTTTAACATTGTAAAAGTTTTAAGTTTAAAAAGAAATTCAATCTCAGAGTGTTTGAATGAGGTTTATTTAAGTAAGTTGGAAAGATCTCATCTGAGAACAGTCGACTTTAAAATAGTTTTATGTTTCTGGTATTCCGAAACTGGTAGAAAATTGAAATTTTAGTTCAATTTTACAAATTTACACTATGCACGAAAACTTAATCAAACCAAAGAGATTTTAATAATTGTCATTCGTGATTGGAAAAAATTCAAAATTAATCAAAGCAAGCTATGTTTCATGAGGATTGACCAGAGTAAGCAATGATTAGAATTATCTATGTGGAATATTCTCAAAGATAAAATAATCTCTCGCATGAGAAGCAAACACACGAAGTAGAACTCTTTTATCGTTATTTTGAAATAAATCACACACACACAGTCTTCATGAATTAAACACGCATGTAAGAAAAAAAGTTCTTTGGTGGTTAAAATTATTGAGATTAAATTTATTTGATCAACGCAAAAAGGAATTAGAATGTAAAAAATGAGTTTCATTTCATTAATTTATTAAACCAGAGATTTTTTTTTCCTTGTTATTAGAATATTTTTGATCTTTTATCATTGGAAGAAATGCGTTTAAAATCAAAGAGAATTTAGTCATGTATGGAACATTAGTGAGAGAAAATATATATATATATATATATATATAATTAATGAAATAAGAATAAATAGTTTGTGAAATAAAATAAGATTGAAAGAAATAAGGAATTAAAAGAGTCAAAATAAATTCGTAAAAGCAGAAATCACTGAAAATTTTTTAAGTATCGAAAGAAAGATATGTTTAATCAGTTAATAGGCGAAAATTTTAGATTAGTGGAATGTTTTATATAGTTTTAGAATTAACTATGATGAATGGTCCCTAAATTTTTAAGATAAAATAATTTGTGATGAATCTATGCATTTGTGACGTTTAATGTCACCTTTTATCGTTATTCGAAGTAAATTGCAAGATCTTTTAGATAAGTTATTTGTCCAACAGAAAAAGAGTGATCTTTAATAGTTAATATTAATGAAGCTATTTGGTCGATGTTAAGTGAATTGAAAGAAAAAAATAATGCCAACACTTTCTTTCAAGATTCAAATTTTCCATTTCTTTAGAGAGTTTAACGTTTTGATATTTCTGAACAGTTAAAACGGAATTTTAAGTTAACTTTTCAAACTAAGTAATTTTTAGTGCTCTTGTATGTTATTGTTAGATATTCTAAATTGTGTTTGTTAGTGGAAAATAAGCTTGAAGCAAAGAGGAAAGTTGAATGATGAAAAGAAAAATCAATCCAAGTTGGATCATTCGAAGAATTATTCTTATAAAACTGATTTAATTAAGAAACAGATTTTATGAGAATTAGCGACTAAATAAACTTTTGTTATTTAAGAACAGAAAATGCGCAAGTTTTGAAATTTTCCTGAAAACAAACGAAAACGTTATTCGATAACGAGAAAAGAAAAATGAGCATCCGAAAAATAGAATAAGATTGAAAGTTTAACTCTAATTGATGAAATTCTTTCAAAAGCTGAAAATTCAAAGTCTCTAAAGAAAAAATAAAATGAAATTAAGATTGTAAGTATCAATTATTATTTTATTTTATATTTAAATATTTATTTAATGCACGCATGACAGGTTATGAATGAATTGATGAAATCTGTGAAAGGATTTGTGAAAGAAAAATTTATGTTGGGGTTCAATCCCTGAAATAAAACTTTAGTATTAATCTTCTCACAGATGTCAATAACCCTAAGAACTCTTTATAAGATTATAATCTTTTAACGGAGCAGTGTTTAGCAAATCTAGTCACTAAAATCAAACTTTTATAAAGAAATAAGCCGAGAAAATTCAAAATTTCCTTAGCATAATTCTTATCTAATCTAAGAGAGTTAAAGTTCAAGAAAATTCCTTATCTCAACTCGTTGGAAGTCGGAGGGGGGGGAGGGATGGCCCCCGGCCCCGGAGTCCCAGAACCCACTATTTCTAACTACTATTCGCTGTCCACCTTTTAGTAGATATAATAGAATAAATTATTATTTTCTCCTCTTGCAATTACTTTACTACAATACATCGAGTTTAAGACTGCTTTCTAACATTAAAATATATATATATCTTCGACGTACACATTATGAATCGGGATACGATATATGTAGCTTCTTGATTTCAATGGATGCAAAATTTTTTGATGTCTCGTAAGTATTAAGATTAATGTTTTTTGTTCTTTCGTTGAAAACAAACAAGAATGGATTTTATTTTAAATAATTTTTAATATAATGAATAGTTTTCGCTTACGCTTCTGTCTATATTAGTTATACTATAACATTTTCTTCTCGTTAATTAATAAGAAAATGATTTCATTTCTGTACTATACTGTTATTTTGATGCTAATTTTTTCAATGCAGTAAGGAATACAGAAAACGGAACAGAAAAAAAATTTCGAGCTTAAATTTTTTTATTAAAATTAATTTGTTAAAATACTTACCTATTTGAAGCAAAGATGTTATTAATTATTCATTAAATATAAACTACTTAAAGTTAATGAAAAGCCAAGGAATGTAAGTGGTTGAAATATGCAATACTGCGCAGTGAAGGATTAAAGATGCGCAGGAAGGACAACACCCCAAGATTACATAACAAGAGCCGCCATGAACATTTTTTTTTCTTTTTTTGCCACGCTTTTTTATTAGGTAGGTATTTTTTTGTATTGGCGCTCAAGTTCCTATTCTTCTGATTCTTCATATTCCTATTCTGCGGTTCTGAGACGTACAATTATTTATTTATTTATTTAAAGAAAAGCACACTACAGAGAAAACTCCATTTACGAAGTGCTATAAACAACAAACACACAAAGGACAAAAAGCCACAGTAAGGTAAAATTT
>BGPR01000010.1:5201988-5217003 GCA_013235015.1 Araneus ventricosus | reverse complement strand
AATTTCTGCAATCCAAAAGATTTTTGATGATTTTAGTTATAAATCTGTAAAATAATAATAGGAATTTTCTTGTACAGATATGTTTTCAAATTTTCGTGAACACTAATATTCGGTACCTTTCTATTTGGGATCAGATTCATAATTTAAGCTCTGATTTTCAAACTCGGTTCGCTTCGAGGAAAGAATTTCTTAAGAAATATTGATAAGTATATTTCCAATTTAAATTATCGCAAGTAGTTAGAAATATGGGTTCTGGGACTCGGGGCGGGGCAACTCACTCCCCTCCTCCGACTTCCAGCCGAGTGAGATAAGGAATTTTCTTGAACTTAACCTCTTAGATTAGATAAGAATTATGATAAGAATTTATTTTTATTTTCGGACAGAAAATTTTGAGGAATTTGAATTTTCTCGGCTTATTTTCTTTTACAAAGTTTGATTTTAGTGACTTAGATTTGCATAAACACTGCTCCTTAAAAGATTATAATCTTATAAAGAGTTCTTAGGTTTATTGACATCTGTGAGAAGATTAATAACAAAGTTTTATTTCGCAGGGATTCGAAACCTAACATAAATTTTTCTTTCACAACATCCTTTCAAGATTTACATCAATTCATAACCCGTCATGCATTAAAATAAAATATTTAAATATAAAAATAAACATAATAATGATACTTTAATTTTATTTCATTTTATTTTTCTGTTTTAGAGACTTATTTTCATTTTGAAAGAATTTCATCATTAGAGTTAAACTTTCAATCTTATTCTATTTTCGGCATGCTCATTTTCTTTTTTCTGTTATCGAATAACGTTTTCGTTTGTTTTCAGGAAAATTTCAAAACTTGCGCATTTTCTGTTCTTAAAACAAAAAGTTTATTAGCTGCTAATTCTCATAAAATCTGTTTCTTAATTAAATCAGTTTTATAAGAATAATTTCGAATGATCTCAACTTGGATTGATTTTTTCTTCATCATTCAACTTTCCTCTTTGCTTCAAGTTATTTTCTACTAACAAACAAATTTAGAATATTCTAACAATAACATAAAAGAGCACAAATTACTTAGTTTGAAAAGTTAACTTAAAATTCCGTTTTAACTTGTTTCCAAAAATAAAACGTTAAACCCTTAAAAGCAATACGTAATTGAACGAAGTACAATTGAAAAAAAAATACGCTAGAAAATAAAAAGTTGAACACAGAGAATATACAAAATCATAAAAATTTTGCTGACGCATATATAATTAAAAACGAAAACGCATAATCACAAAAACATTAAAACACACTATGATTCTAAAAGTCGTATTTTTTAAAAAATTAAAAGACCATTTTCAAAAGGCAAGGGTTAAAAAGTCAAAACACACAAGCACCGAATCCTCTAAAAACACACCAGGAGTTTAATGAGTTATTCGAGCCCAGGGCGCTTAAATTTTATAAATCGACCCTGCATTATTCTTAAACTTGAAACAATAAAACAGCGGACGTCGTCTCGCCTACTGGGAGTGCGTAGCTGCAACAACCCCTGAATTTAATACAAAAAATTATTTTTTCTTTTTCTGTAACATTTGCCGACTTTTCCTTACTGAGAATTTGAGGTTGCTGTATAATGACAGATAAAAACCATTCGTTAACCTCTTCAAGGAAACTGACACCGACACATGCACTATATGATCAAAAGTATCCGGTCACTTTTCGGATTTAGACATTTAAAAAAAGCATTCCGCAGAAATGCAGGACGAACTGCCCTTGAACTTCGACCATGTAAATACTAGGCTTGAACTCACATTTTACATGTCACGAGGACATTTAGGGGGCAGACCAGAAATTGACGAAAAAGAAAAGGGTTTGAGTTCATCCCATTTCACAGGAAGCTGATAATAATTTGCAATTTTCATCAATGGTTTTGTTTCCTACGCACATTGCCTATGTCATTTTCGTAAAAATAGCAAGTATATTCGGGAAGATATAAAGGTTTCTTTAAAAAATTCCAAATTTTTCCTCATGTTTTTTGCTTATAAGAGAGCTTATATTATTATTGCTTATATATCTTATTACATACAGAGTTTTCAAGCTTTCATCAATGGTTTTATTTCCTATGCTCATTGCCTATGTCATTTTCGTAAAAATAGCATGTATATTCGGGAAGATATAAAGGTTTCTTTAAAAAATTCCAAATTTTCCCTCATATTTTTTGCTTATAGCATACAGAGTTTTCAAACAGGTTATACGAAACTTGTAGAATATGTGACAACAGACTAGCAAAATATTATATTAAAATTGCAAGTGAATAATTGAATATTCGAGAAAATATGAGTTTCTGAAGTAAATAATTTTTAACTCCGCATGTACGAAACACAGCACAATTTTTCTTTCAAAATTACAACGACAGAAATATAAGGCAGCTTATATAAAAATTCCAATTGAATCTATGTAAGAAAACTCCAGAAATTGCGGTAACGCTCACGTGGTTTGGTTTGGCTACGTGTCAAAGAGATCCAGACGGTATGTCTACGTCTACAAATTAGCATGCACCCGGTAATACTGTTTTGATTCTGTGATGATTCAATATCAATAACAGAATTAATTAATTTATTAATATAATCTTTCAGAATTTTTGTTTTGTTTGCTTTTTTTTCTCTGAGTGTTGGGAAACACTGAATCTTTTTGCTAAATTATAAGATCTTCAAAGTATCCAACGGACATTATTGCTATTTGACTGTTTATTTAATTTATTTTTTTAGCCGAGTTTAGCAGCTTCCTTTCATTTTTATTTTCTGTTGATTCATCGACGCGGAACTCCATTAATATTAAATAGAAGTTATGCTAGAATTAATTATTTTTTCACTTCTCCGAGATCTTTTTGTTGAATTATGATGTATCGGTCGTTTACTTTCTTTATATTTAATTCATTTAGAATAGTTTAGTTTTTGTTAAAAGGGTTCTTTCTTTTTTGTTCTTAGTTTTGGAATTGAATACTGAATTTTGGAATTGAATATTTATATATTTTATATTTAATATTTTTTCCTTAACCGTTCTTACTCTGAAAGGTTCCTTTTACTTAAAGATTTGCATTCATAAGTTCATCATTTTTTTAAAAAAATTTCGTATTTGGTAATGCATTTTACTCTGTTAGTGGATTTTGCATTATTTTAACTCAGAAAAAACGTAAGTTAGTGTCAATTGATTCATCAGTTCTGTTTTTAATGCCTTTTTTTTATTTCTTAAGCACTCTGGCAATCTGCATGCGATCTTCTTCAACAACTTTCGTTAGTAAATTTGTGACAATCAGATATGAGATATTGTTGGCAAGCTAAAAGACCGTCTTATACGGGCACAAATCTTCTAGTACCGTTAAGATTAAAAAAAATATCGGCATTGACGCGAGCTGAATTTTAGTTGCTCTTTAAGAGAAGCTAAATGATGAGGGAGGGTTTCCCTCAAATTGATATTATTAAAACTTGAATCTTTGAATAGTAATCGTCGAAATAAAATTTAATTGATAAATCTGCATGGTATTCAGCATATTTAAATTTATGCAATTCAATAAAACTATTCGAAGATTCAAGTTTAAAATAATACCCTTTGTGAAAAACCCATATCAATTAGTTTCTTTTAGAGACAAACAGAAATTCAGTTCGCTGCAATGCCGATATCTTTCTGAATCGTAACGGTATTCGACCGGAATTTTTACATAAGCTCTCTATATATCTCTCTTCAAAATTATGTGAAAAAATTAGACTAAGATTCGCACATGCACATTTAAAAATTATCTACTAAAAATTCTCATATTTCCTCGAATATTCAAAGTATTTACTTGCAGTTTTACTATAAAACTTTGATAGTCTATTGTCAAATATTCTGCAAGTTTCGTATGATTTGGTTGGAAACTCCATAAGTTATAAGCAAAAAACACGAGGAAAATTTGAGATTTTTTAAAAAAAGGAACTTTACGTCTCCCGAATATATCAACATTTTTCGAAAATGCATGCGAGCAATGTGCATAGCAAACAAATCCATTAATGGAAGTTGCAAATCACTATTAGCTTTCTCTGAAATGTCATGAGCTCAAATTCTTTTCTTCTTCATCAATTTTGTGTCGGTTCCCTAAATACCCTCGTGACCTAATCTTCACCTTAAAATGTGAGTTCAAGCCTATAATTTACATGATCGAAGTTGAAGGACAGTTCATCCAGCCTTTCTGGAGAAATTCGAAAAAATGTGTAAATCGTTCGGATACTCTTGATCATTTAGTATACATGCATGTTAGTCTTTCTTAGGCTGGTTAGGCATGGCTCTTTATTATAAAATGTGCCACGCTTACGTCATGGCTTGTTTATGTAACATAATTTAATGAGGTTTAATGTGAGTTTGACACAAAGTGCAAAAGATATTATTTATCTTTGTTTTTCGTATCTATCAGATATTAAACTGAAAATTCTAAAACAAATTTTTGACTGGTGAGTGGAGGGCACGGAATGCACAAATGTATAAATCAGGCCCTGGTTATCGGTAGGGTTGCCATAATTGCCAAGCATTGATACGGGACGTTTAAGTGCTAATTAAATAAAACATGAAAAAGTGGGTAGGTAATGGTTGATTTTACTCTGATAAAAATTAATAAAATTTGAGCAATCTAATATAATGAACACGTAGAATAATAAGAAATATGCAAAGCTAATCCTTTTTAGCCTAGTCATATATTAAAGTCGATTTTACTTTCTTAATTTTATTATGTTCTTCTTTCGCATAATTATAAAATTGGGCACAAGTCATTTTAAAATTTAAATGACAAATCGAAGTTGCTTCAGTTGTCTCCACTGACAACCCATTTCTTTCGGCCGACCATTGAGTTAACATTAGGGAAAATATTTTCTCCACATTTGCAATGTGGGCTGGAATGGCAAATACACATTCGAATAGCTTTATTAGACACGACCTTCTGATCAATATACTTTGTATCTGCATAAAATTTCAGCTATTTCTCTTCCATACTCAATTTCACAATTGCTTCGCAGTTTTGTTTGGTATTATTTTTCTCTAAATGATCTTTTGGATATGCAAACTGGTGTAGGGAGAAAACTGGACAAAAACGGGACAAATAGTTATACAGGACTGAGTAATGAAATACGGTGGCAGTCCCGTGCACACGGGACGTATGGCAACCCTAGTTATTGAAGATGCTGCCAACACAACTACACCACCATTATTGTACCTTCCAATAAAGCGAGAACCCGCTGAAATAACCGGCGAATTCTGATCCCCATATCTGAGGTGCCCCGCCCCTGGATGAGTTCATTCTGATGCAGTAGTTTTAGTAAAATATTAAATGCATATTTTTTCAAATTTCTTTATTCGACAGAATATTACATCAGGTATAAAACTAGCGTGTTATAACACTTCTTACAGCAAAGCAAGGGAAAGGAATTTATAGGCCCTTAAAACTATGCTTTCCCAACTACAGTAAAACTTCGATTAATCGTCACTCATCCAGCCGTCAGTTTCTGTCATCGATTAAAAAAAATTGAACAATGATGAAATTGTCTCTGGTGTTATTGCCATTGAAGAAGAAGAAATTTCTGACGATGAAGGATCAATTTTTAACCAAAAACCTACAACTAACCACTCAGAAACACAGTTATCAAAGTGCATCGACTGGTTTGAAATGCAAGAGGAGGCAAATGTAACACAGATTCTCCTTTTGTATAAGATACGGAACCTTGCTGCACAAAAAGCTCGAGCCTGAAAGACACAGAAGGAGATGACAGATTGTTTTACAGTAACGTAGGTTTATAGTATTACAATACATTTCTGTACGTTACTACTACTATTGAAGTCTATATTGATCGTTTTATAAAATTAAATACAATTATTCATTTTTAAAGGATTTTATTTTCATTTTCGTCCCGAGCCAATAGTGACATCACGATATTGTACATATGTACTGAGAGATTTCGGTTATTCGTCTATTCGGTTCACAGCTCTAGTCCGGACGATGATGGTTAATTAAATAAGTTTTACTGTAATGTGCTAATCAATGATTTTATGTCTATCGAATTAACCCTCTGACTATTGTTACAAAGATGAAATATCGCTTTCCTGCCTCGCTAGTCTTATAGTTGTGAAGGAAGTTTTACAGGAGTAAGCATGGAGTGACGGGCAGCGGCCAGGCCTGGACCCCTGACCTTGGTGACAAATCGAAGATTCCAGAAAATGCACTCCTTTTCTCGATATACCTCTTAGGAGAGGAGATACTTTAAATGTAGTAGATAATTCCACGTGACGTCACGGCCTTAGGGGAGAGTATAAAACGACCTCTCTTGGACCACGGAGGGTGTGTTGATAGACTGGAACGACTTTGGAGTTTCGTCTGCAGTGCGAGCTGGAAAGCCGGTGAGCTGAGTGCTATTGAAAGTGCTGTTACTGTCATTATTAGTGATTTGCTGACTATTTGTATTTCTAAATCCAAAAGTGCTGTTACCGTTATTACTAGTGAGTTGTTGTCTGTTTGTGTTGCTAATCTGTACGAGAGTTATTGTTCCTATTACCTGTGCTACGTGTTTTTCCTGCATATTTGAGAATAAACCTTAATTCTCCATTATCCTGCGTATTGGACTGTTTATACCCTACACCCACAGAACGATTTTTGTAACACTATGTATCCCGCGATTTCCCCAGAGTTGGATGCAAGTCTCTTTTCTGCTGCATCCTCCGATTTTCACAGGCTAATGTATTTACTTAGTACTTTTATAGCGTTGGATCATATTATACTAATAAAGATTTGCCTATAAATAACAACCCGCTTGGCTCAACGGTATTTGAAAACATTTGCAAACATTCCATCTAAATAGAGATTTCAAAAAAAAAATCCGCAGTCAGGGTTAAAAATATTTTCTAACAGAGCGGGAAAAATAAGTATCGTAGTTTAGTCACAAACGATTCTGAATCGACTTTTACACTGTGATATTTCCTCAGAGTTTAAAAATACAGCATTCACCCAAGCAGTTTGAAAAATTGGCGAATGCGAATTTACGATATCGGCACAATCCGACATATAAATATTCTTTTCGCTGTCATTTTCAGGACAAAAAGATGATGAATTCAAAATACCTTTCACGGCTTGTTTTATTCGAATTCGCGTTTATTTATCTTGTTTCAAAAACGTTCAAAAATAGGATTTTGCTCGCTTCTTGTTGTTGCCAGATCCCGAAAGCAATCAAGGTTTTCGAATATGCGTCTGACAGTTATCGATGGCGCGTTTATTGAAATTCTTTCGCATACTTCCTCCAGAAGAACGTGCTTTACGTCGATTTTGGGCGGGAACTTTACGATGACGGAATTCGCCGATACACGTGGATTGTTTGGGCTAATTACATATTCATGTAACGTCTAATAATTAATTGTCTCTCTAGGGGGTCGACGTATGAATCGATTTGTTAACGAGATGCACTTGCTGGGAAAGTTATCGGAAAATTTGCTCTTGCTTATTTCATAAATACAATACGGAATGAAAGTGTATACAAAAATAAATGTGATATTTTCCCTTGCTTCAGTTTCTTTTAACAGATTTCCGGAGAAAATCTAAAGATCAAAATTCCTTATGTTGGGGAAAGAATGTTGCATAGAATCAACTTCTTTTCTTTTGTTTGTCACATAGGATACATGAACAAATTAATGGGATTTGTTCTATGTAATTTTGTAAATGGAAACTACTCTCATTGTTCTGAGGATACAATTCTACTTCTGCAATTAAGGCAAAAAGAAATAGTTTCAATTAATGATAAAATTGTAATTAGATGGTGTAAACTTTAGTTTATCTTGCGCCAACAGAAATAGAAGTTGGTTAATAAATTTTGCGCTTTCGTTTGATAATTTCAAAAGTGAACCAGCTTGTGAAACCATCTATCAAGTGGCAATTATGAAAGCTGTTGAGTTGAAAGTGATATCTACAGTTTATCCAGTTGTCCTACCGTCCGTCCTAAATCAAAACACCGTCACGTCCTGATACTACTAAGTTTTCGATTTTAGGGGTGTATCTGAACAAAAATGAATATATTTGGTAGAAATATATTAAAAAGAAAAGCCATCGTATCACGTTTTTAAATATATTATAATAACTGATGGGTATCGTAAATGCTTCATGGTATGTCAGATATAAAGTTTTACGCAATTATTTTAAGATAAAACTAATTTTGAACATCATGAAAGATGTTTCAGCCAAATTTTTTGACGAGATATCTCTGATTCGCAACAAACGTTTTCAAGATCTCCCAGCGTATACAGTGGCGTATCTGCAACTTTTGCCGCCCTTCCTTTACAAGTCACATAGGACACATGAGTCTCAAAATAAAAATAATATATTTGAGGAAAAATACATTTTATTAATAACGTAATTCGTCTTTTGACGCCTTCGATCTCTGCAGATAGGTTGCGAAATTCCGCATCCACCAAACAGTCTTTCTTTTACACATCAGCAAATTTATCGATAAAAGATGAAAAATCCAAATTAATTACAATAGTATTTTTTACACTCACAATGACTGAGCTACTACGTCTGCTCTTTGTTATAAAAGTGGTTGACTGGGATGGATATTTTGGGAAATATAATCTCATTAAAGTTCGAAAAGTTTGTACTGTTTCTTGAAAAACTACTTCATTTCACGCAAACTATTTTTTACCTTTTGTTTGTTAACGATAAGAGAAGGAGAAACCCCTTTTCGAAAGAAAAACTTTTCCCTAACGAGAAACCTCCATTCTTTATGTATCATTCGAAATAAATCTTTCATATTGGCTGTCATTTTTTTTATGAGTTGCCTTCCTTTTCTGGATTGTTTACTTCTTTAATTGATATTACCAGACTTTTTCTGCTTTACTCTATTTGATTTTTCTTTCATTTGCCGAAACATGAAGTATTTTAAAGAATCAAGCTCTACAATGTCACACTTTGGAAACTTTCCTACCAAATCTTCCCGAGAAAGCTTTAAAAAGAGTGATCACCCCGTATGAATAATTTCGTCGCAATAGACAACGTAGTTTTTTTTTTAACGATCTCTCTTTGTCTAAGGTGTTTGAGTTCTCTAAATTTTCCTCTCTAGCATCCAATATCTGTAAAATATTTGTTTATCCACCCCATGAGCATGTGGACAAACGATCACAAAATGAATTGAAATTAAGAGGGTCCAATTTCAAGTTACCTTTTGCCAACATGCATATTTGATGGATGCAATATGCGTTTGAAGTATCACATGAGCATGTGTGGAATCAAGTCATTCTGATGTCACGTGAATTGATTCTGTAGTGCAAATTTTTAGGTTTTAACAGTGGATCTGGTGGAGTAAGTAAAAGTAAAAGTTGATGCAAAAAACGTTACTTTTCTGTCGTCTATCCACAACTTAGTATTAATTTTAGTTAAATATTTATATCAAAAATGGCTTCTGTAACATTTTTGTTAAGAAGTTGTAGACAGCCTGTTAACACGAGTCTTAAAGTTTTTGCTGCTTGTAAAATCTATAACAACCCTGTTATATGCTCAGCATATATTATTACAACACGAAAATCATGAATGTCTTTTCCAATGAATATTTAAATTATTTTTATATCTCCCGTATGTATATTCCGCGTGTTTAAGTGGTGCTAAGTATAGTAAAAAAACAAAGCGCTCGCTTCAAAAGCTCAAAGAACAACAACCATGGAATATTATTTCATATTGAATAACACGCATAGTTTAGAGAAGCTAGAAATTTTTCTGAAATTAGAAATGGATAGTTTAAGCAAAGGTAGCTTCTCAGTCATTTATATCATGAAGTGCAACGTACACAAATATTTCCATCTGTAGCATTGAGATATATCCAAATAGCAGACGCAGTTCTCGCTTAATATTTATAAATGTAAATTTGAAACGAGAATGTTCGTAGACGAACTGCAGACAACATGGATCAATATTTTGTGGAACGTGTTATCATGCAATGGAAACTGCGATACTATCTGAAATCCATTATCGTGATGCTCTGGATGATGTTAGAAGTTGCTGTAGTTATGATAAATGTAAAAACTTACAGTAGACAAAATTTGAATGTTTCGGGAAATTACGAAATCGTGTCGCTTTCAAAAACTTTTTTGGAATAAAAATCTTGCAGTTTCAAGAAATTAAACTTTGAAAATTGTCTTTAAATTTAGATTTGAAATTGAAAGAACCTTGAAAAATCTAAAACGTGAAGATTCACCAAAATCTCGAGATTGAATTTTTTGATCATTAGAGTACGTTTTGTTTGTTAACTTCGTATATGAGACAATAAAAATTCAGTCTTCAATTAAACATAGCTATAGAGCACAAACTATCTCTAAACACTTAAACTTCATTTAAATTCTTTAAAAATTATAGGTTGTTCAAAGGAAAATTCATTTTGAGACCATTCTACACACATCCCGGCATTAAATTTCGCCCGTAAATTGTCATGATAGTCGTTTCATGTCTATAAAATGTTGAAAAATATTTAATCGTGTAATTTAACATACTTCGTACTTATAAATTTGTTCTATCACGTCGCAGTAAGTATCTGGTTGCTAATTACCATTTTAACGATGCTTCTAGAAATGCAAAATTCAAGCCTTCCAGTAATTAGTTCAATTTGGAACTATCGATTTTCCCAACTCCCACCGGAATGTCTGTAGAATGTAGAATTAATTTCTCAGTCATTATAGAAGACGACGGTTTCGATAAATTGTTGGCAATTGAAGTAGTTCAATTTAAGATTCAGATATATTCTTCTCTGTAACATTAACACGGATATTTATTTTACAATTACAATATAAATTATAGATGTTATGAGTAATAAATTATTTATATTAGCATGATAATGTTTATAGGCTAAATTCTGTCTGTAAACAACGAGATGCATGATGCAAAAATCGTTCAAAACACTCTGCTGGGCAGACCGCTGGACTAATTCCCGGTGCACACCAGCCGATTGGTGTCGTTGAATCTATAAAAATAACAGTAGTAACCCACATGCCCCCTGTGGAGACACATAGGGGGAATGGGGGTTACTATTGTTATTATTATATCTTCAACGACACCAATCGGCTAGTGTGCACAGGGCCTTAGAGATATCAAATTTGTCACGTAATTACATCTCATGCAATAGGTGACACCTATTAGGTGCTCGCTATAAAAGGGGTTTTGAAAACCTCAGATTTTTAATAAAAAATTAATGAAAATATTAACGTTTTTCTTCTCTCAATAATTTCAGAGCATGTCATCGCAAAAAAGAAAGAAAGAAAGAAAAAAAAATCACTTTAAAACTCGGGAAAAATTAACTTTTCAGTGATGACGATTTAATTTCGGTACAATTATTTTTCTCTTATTTTAATAAAATTTTAAAATTATTTTTTAGTATATTTTAAAATAATACTTTTCATTGTTTTTATTACCACATTTATACACACATGCATTGCGATGATATTAAATACATTTTTTGTGTGCATCTTATCGCTGCTATAATCTATTCATCATAAAGTTTTAAAAACTTTATAATTTACTATCTTGTTTTGATTTCCTGGTACCTTATTTCATCCTCAATAAATGTATATAAATTTTAGCTATTTCATGAAATATCACTACTTCTTAGAAGAGATTATTGTGTTAAAGAGTATATTTTAGCTGTTAAAAATTATTCGAACGTCTGATGACGAAGGTTATATTTAAATGAATTCGAATTGAATTTGTTTTTATTTTGGAAAATTTTAAGAAAATTAATAGATAATTTATTTGGCAATTAATTATTTTGGTCTCTGAAGCAGTCAAGTCAACAATAATGCCCAAGAATTTAGATATTTTTGTTGATCATCACCACCGCATCAATGAAGATAGGGAGGATGCGGTATCGCATGACAACCTAGCAAAGAGTAAAAATCGCCGGAGTCGGGAATCTACTATTTGTGCAAGAAGTATGAGAAGACAGGATTAATCGAAAACACGAGAGGGTGAGGCAGAAAACCGAAAACAAGTGCAAGAGAAGACTGTGGTTGTAAGATTGGCACAGAAAAAGAATGATATATCGTCAAGAGAGAAAGTCGAAGACTTGAAATTGAATGTGCCAGCTCTAACGGTTCGTCTTAGAATCAAGAACACAGGGTTGATCATCTGTATCAAAAGAAAAAGACCATACATCTCAAAACATAGCAAATATGGAAAAAAATATTGGCCTTTGCAGAAGGACATAGTATTTCGAAGGTTTTAAAATTCTTAGAAAGTGTTTTATGATCAGATGAAATCAAATATGAACTTTTTTAATCAAAAAAGAGTAAAACAGTGTGGAGACGAACAGGTTAGGCGCATTGACACATGAATATAATACAGAGAGTAAAACATGGAGGAGGAAATATGATGGTATGGAGATGTGTCCCTCTAAAGATGTTGGATAAATTGTGATGTAAAAACGATAAGATGACCGTCAGTATGTGCGTCGGTACCCTGTACCAGAATCTGAAGAAATCTATCACAAATTTGAGTGTAGGTCGACGGTATATCTTTCAAAGAAATAATGACCCAAAACACACATCAAAGATTGTCAAAGATTATTTCTCAAGAAACAAGATTAAGATACTAGAGTGACCACCACAAAGCCCAAACAATAATCCCATCAACAATTTATGGTCAGTTTTGCATCAGAATTTGCCTTTTGAAGAGAGAAGAAATAAAAATCAATTCTCTGAAATAAATTCTTTGAGAGAATCAAAGATGAATGGCGCAGTATCAACAAGGAGACAACGAAGAAACTGGTTGACAACCTCAATCAGACTCAAAGCAGTGATTGTGGCCAAAGAAGGTCCAGATAAACATTAAACACTGATATTTTATTTTGAAAAATTGTTATGTTATTTTTTCAATGTAAGATTTTGACCGTTCGAATAATTTTGAACAAAGCATAATTTAGAATTATATGAAAAAAAAAAATGATCCTGTTCTGACTTATTCTGCTATAAAGTTTCAGTTATTCAAAGCTTTTTCTAACAAATATGATTGATTTAATAATAAAGTTAATATATTTGGGATATAAAATAAATAAATTTATTTTCTATAATAAAAAGTGTACAATTTTCATTAGCGTTCTAATAATTTTGAACAGAACTCTATAGCTCTGTCTCAATCAAGAGTAGCTATCAGTCTTTTGGCTGGTGACCGCGTAGCACATTCTTCTTTACAATTATCGTTGGTTTTGCTCACACTGAGAGTCCTATTTGCAATACAAGCAAAAGGTCTGATGAGACGATTGTCCAACAAATTGAAAACTTATCATTTGGGATGAGTGTACGATGGCAAATAAATCTGCCTTTATCATGTTTATTTCTCCCATGGCATGTTTTGGAATGAAAACTTCAAGCCATCTTTACATACAGGGTTATATCTAGGTTATATCCGTTACCCCTTAACTTTAAACGGTGACAGCTTAGGCCATAAAGTTTGTGTCTAGGTATAGTAAAAGGGCTATGCGCTACTCGATGAGACAACTTACAACGCCATCTATCTGCAAATTTTAAAAGTAGCTGTCCTATCTCAAAAATTGTACAAGATACGGGGAAAAAGTAAAAAAAATACAAAATTGTAGAGCGTTTTTGATTTAGTACGAAAAGACACCTCGAGTGCAATAATGCTAAGGACAAATGCGCATTTGTTTGCTCGCATTTTCGGAAATTTTGACGTCTTATGATAAGAATAAATGGAGAAAATGTTATTTTCGGGCAAAAACTGACACCATTATACTTTTTCTTGTGGAAATAATTTAAACAGAAAGCGCATAGACTTTTCCGCCAACATTGCAGGACGTATTACTGTTTGTTGTGTTTGCGCACCAACTATAAACTAAAACGTGTGCAAAGTGAAATTTAAACAAGGACTCAATTCTGCATTGTAGACGACAGAGAGCTCTTTGAACACCGAAAATAAAGGTATATTGTGATAACTAATTGTTTTTTCTCGTTTTAACCCGTTTAGAGAAGTCACAGTTTCGGAAATCGAGAACACACAAATATGAACTTTAAACGTTCATTTCTTTGTATTAATGTGTACAAGGTATTTTTTTGTACTAAATCGAAGACGCTCTACAATTTTCTAATTGACCTTTCCCCCGTATCTTGTACTGTTTTCGAGATAGGACCGCTAATTCCAAAATTTGCCTATAGATGGCGCTGTAAATTGTCTCATCGAATAGCGCATAGCCTTTTTACTATACCTAGACACCAACTTTATGGCCTAAGCTGTCACCGTTTAAAAGTTAAGGGAGTGTAACGGATATAAGTGGGAACTCTATATATACTCCAAACGGTGAGATCAAAAATGTCGTTTATTCGAAACCTTTAAAGTAGTAATTAATTAGGTATCATTAGTTAGGATCGAAGGTACTAAAAGCTCTTAAGGTTTTGTACATCAAAACTCGAAAACTATACTATATAAAAGCATATGCGTTTTTCTTTTTCTTTCATATGTATAAAACAAATAAACGCGTGCGGAGCCGCGGGTACAACGGCTGGTTAATAATAAATTTTTTAAAAAAATATAAAGACAGACAAATCAAGCCTAAATTATTATCATGCTATGATGTTTCTGACTAGAGGTTCGATTGCCCTTTAAATTTTTTGTCTTTCTGATTTGTAAGTCCACACTACTAATCTGTAGATTCATACTGCCAATGAATTGTATGAATAATCGGTACGGAGACGAGTACGTAGACAAAATGCCGTTTTTTTAAATCATTTTTAACTGTTTTCATAATTTCCGTCAGGAAAATGCTTGAAAAAATCTTATATATATATTCTGGTACTCACTGATATAAATTTAAACATTTTTTTTTAATTTGAAAAACAAACAAACAGACCTTTTCACCCCTTGATTTTCTCATACCTACTACCACAATATGCCACATTTTGTGTTAAATTTCATCGCAGAGAATTACGAACGCATTTTACTTTCTCGTATACAAAGAGAAAGTATTGTAATCGTCAAAAAATTCGAACTCGAGATGTTGACG
>BGPR01000010.1:5184081-5201978 GCA_013235015.1 Araneus ventricosus | reverse complement strand
GACCTCCCTGAGTCCGAAAAACACAATTTTGGAATTATGTCTGTGTGTCTGTGAACACGATAACTCGAAAACTATTAGATCTACGGGGATGAAATTTGGTATGTGATCTTTACACATAATTTGTAGGTTTCTATCAAATTTTGGATAAAATCCGTCTACGGGAAGTCTGTCCGCGTTCATGTGAACACTATAACTCAAAAACTTGAATAAAAAGATGGATAAAATTTAGCACACAGTTTTATCATCTGGAATGTAGATCCGCATAAAAGTTTGGGCCAAATCCGTCAAAGGGTTGACTGTCGGTCTGTATAATCGCATACTTTTGAAGATGATATCTTCTAAAAGAAATTACTTCGATAAATGAAATTTTATATGTGGCCTTCTAACCTTGATTGTAGATTTGTGTCCAATTTTTGTGTCAATCGGTTAAAAAAAGGCGTTCAAATTTGAAATTTGGTTTTCCTTATCTAAAGTAGCCCTATTGCGTAATCACGCCGGCTTCTGATTCTACTTCTTCCGCCTGACCTTCGGTTACTCGTAATAGGACGTTTCGCTTATTTTCTTTCCTCCACTGTTAGGGACGCTTGTTCGTTTTACTGCCTTTTAGCTTATTTTTTCTCTGCATGTTTTAGGGAATATGCGAGGAAGTTTAGGGGAGACCACTCTCTTTCGTTGATCTATTGGATCCATTATTTCATGCAGATCTACAATTTTGATGTCAAGATCCGATGCTAAATTCCATTGATTTAGCTGGTTGCGTTGTTCAGTTATCGTGTTCAACCAGAGGTCAAATGTCACCAATCTAGCTTTGTGCATTTTTGAGGAATCGTACTGAAATATGCAAGGACAGACAGATTTTCGGTTTACGAATTTCAAACAAAATTTTATAATTTTGGTGTGAAGACCACATACTAAATTTCACTTGTCTATTCATTTCGTTTTTGAGTTATCGTGCTCAAACACAACCAGGTTGACCTGCTATCGAAACTTTGTTTTTGTTGGGTTTTTTTAGTGCTTCGGGATAATTCTTGATTTCGAATGTTTTGACGATTGCAGTTCTTTCTCCTTGTATACTTCGTATACGAGAAAGTTAAAGAGAAAGAGAGAGATAAAAAGACTTTTTAAGGGACTGTCTCCGTAAAATAAATTACCATGATTATCAATATAACTCGATTCAGCTATTCTGTGTACATTTGGATGAACCATTTGTATATCCCATTCTTAGAGAGGCATTAAAAAATTTAGCATTAACTGCAATTAATCTAAAATGCTTAAATTCTTTTTTGATCAAATGTAATTCATGGTCAGAAAACAATGTATTGTTACGAACATGTAATGTCGCTTCCTCACAATGTTAGTCTTATGGTTGGAAAGCGACATTTACAGAGGTTCTTTCAAACCATCGGGATAGGTCAAGCCAATGTCCCCAAGCTTGGCGACCATTTTGGCGACAAAAGGAAGGTTCCTCAAATATACTGGAATTTTTGTCCTATCTCTATTAGGAACAGAGATATAGAGAATGTACTAGATGATTCTACGTGACGTTACATCCTCTCCGGAAGACTAAAAATATCTGGAGTTTCTGGGATGTGCGAACGTCTTTAGAACGACTTTGAATAGTGTTTGAATGTGTTTGAATTTTTTTGGAACTTTGTCCGCAGTGCGAGCTGATAAGCTGATAGACTCCGAGAGGTACTGAAAGTGCTGTTACTGTTATTATTAGTGGTTTTCTGTCTGTTTGTGTTGCAAATTTGTGCGAGTGCTGTTTTTCTTGTTTCCCGTGCTTCGTGTTTTCCGGAATATTAGTGAATAAAGCGTCGTTCTCCATTACCTGCTTGCGGGACTGTTTTCACCATACAATCACCTGACGATTTTCGGAACAATATAGACTTAATTAGGAATTTAATATGATATTTAGGTTAGATCAATTCAAGCGTGTCTTCATCTTTCCCCAAAAAATCCTTTTGAAAGTACTCCGATAACCCTTGCCACCTTGAAGATGTTATATTTCTTTATTCGTTATCCACTCAGTACTGTAAACGCCATCATCATTCTACCCAAAGCAATGCCATGTTGGTATTGATAATTAAAAACTGACGTAAAGCTCCCATTTATGTTGTACGTTTTTGAAAGCAATGCTGCAATAAAATATTATTGAACCAAAGCCACAAATCCAAAAATCTTTATTCGCAAGGATATTTATATTATAAAAGAAAATTTATAAGATATTCATTACAAAAAATAAAAATAAAAGAAGAAGAAAAATTATCGTTTTCATATTTCTGGAGTTCTACAGAAATGAGCAGGTCGTAACAGATGCCGTTTAATCGCCGGGAAAATTATTCAGAATAGGTGCTGAGAGAAGTATTAAATGGCATTAACTTTGATGAAAATTACCTGCTTTTTATTATTGATATAATTGAAAAGGTAATTGTATTTTATTGTTGGAGGTAATAACAACGAAATTCGAGCTATTTCAATGTCGCCCTAGTTCATTAAAGAGACTGGCAGTGGTATTTCTAAAACTTTTTTTAAACGAATTTTTGGGTTAATATTCGGTATAAGAATTCCACGAGTTGAGGAGATCATTCGGTGAAATTTTGTCTTAATATTGCGCAGATCTCTATGTTACAACTCATTGGAAATCATGTAGTTTTATTTCATTAAGTTACTGCTTTGCATAAAAATATTGAAATTAAAAAGAATCCCGTTTTCATTCCGAATGCGGATCGTTTATAGATATTCTGGAACTTTTTTAATCCATGAATTTACTTATCAATAATATACTTACATATTACTTATTAATATAATTTTGTAAGCGGTATTTAAATTTATCATTAACAGTCAAATGCAACTTATTGTTTTTCCTTAAAACTATTAACGGCCCTTTTGAGTCAGTGTTAGAAGAATGTAAAAGTTCTGTTTTTCACCGCGTCTTTATTCGTGTGATAACATACGCGCACTTCGTTTCAGGCGAGAGCTGTCATGACACTGTCCGTCGACAGTGAAGGCAACTCGAAGGGGTAGAGGGGTGGGCAGTCGCCCCCACTTTTTACGGAAAAAATTAAATTTGTATTTCATTTTAGCTGTCTTAAGCTAGATAATAAAATAATATCAGAAAATCAGTAGTCCTTGAAAGCTAGCTCATTTTGTTTCTAAATTTTTAAACTTTGTTGTCTATCCCTGTACTTCCGGGTCAGGGCTATTTTATCCATTGGGATAATTGGGCTGTAGACCAGGGGCGCTTAAAAGTTTGCTGTTTATCATGGAGTTTATAAGCGATTTACATTTGCTAGAGAAAAGTTATTTACCTTTTCGTTCTTGACAACACAACAAGGATGGATTTTGTTTTTAAGTAATTTTTGATAAAAGTGATAAATAATATTGATAAGTTTATTTGTAATTTAGCTATGCAACAAAATGCTTCTTTTAATTAAATAGGAAAATAATTTCCCTATATGTATGTTTATGTTAATAGTTTCAATACCCTCAAGATTTACAACGCATTAACTGTTATTGCTTCCAACATAATTTGCTATATTTCTAATAACGAATACCGTGAAATCCTTAGTTTGCTACATATATAAGAATTATAACAGGGTGTTGAATTAAGAGAATTAAAATTTATCGAATTCTGCATAAAATACTCCGGCTAACGCTAAATTTTGCAAAACAGTCTTGCAAAATAATCTATTTTTTGAAAATATGTAGAAATATTTCTAAATTTTTGTTCATTTTCTTACATTTTTATCAGAAAAGAATAGAAAAATGCTTATATTTAAAATAATATTCCGCACTAAAAAAATTCTACCATTATAGCGCTGTGAATAATTTTCCTTTTATGTATAATGGCTTTTGGAAGAGAGCCAAATTAAATAATTTTGAGGGGAAAAGGGAATAAATTTTTGTTCGAAGTATGGGGTAAGTTGCTCTCTGAATTAGAATTAAGTATTTATTTAAAAGAAAAGTGAGAAAAATTTATTCTCAGAGGCAGACATTTTATTCAGTTTTACGACTAAAACTAATAGATATTTTGAAACTTTAAAAAGACGAATTAAATAATAATAATTTTTTTGACAATGCTATTCTGTTCTCGTAAAAAAATAGATCAACAAATTATTCTTAATTTTTACTTATCATAGGAAGTTTGCGGTATAAATTTTATTTATTATTCAGGAGTCTGCAGTTAGATTATCATATATCTTTATTTTCCTGAATCAAAAGTGGAGTTAGTAACTGCATACATAAAACAAATAATCCGATTATTATTACTTATTTCTCCGAACTGGGTTTGTAATTAATATTACAAAACAAAAAATATTTATTCAATACATTTATTTTTATTATAATAAATTTCTAAGATATATTACACAAAAATCCCGACCTTTTGGAAATATTTTATTTAAAATTCAAATATACTAAGCCATAATCAAATAAATGTACTGAATGGAATGTTTTTATCTGTAGTCGGTAAGCTCATTTATTATTTAAAATTTGATTGTAATAAAGGATAATAAACCTTTATTTCACTTTTATTGTTTTTACATTATTTTTATGAACATTAGAAATGTTCTAGCTCATTTAATAGTTAAACATATGCTAGAATGCAGACTTGTACTTACGAAATAAATTCTCCAATGAACTCTTGACTTTTGTAAAACTATAAAAAATGAAAATATTTGCTACATCATTATAATACCTTCGGATTACATTATATTATTTAGCAGACAAGACACGTATTTAAAATTTTAAACAGAAGTTGGAATAAATTTATAAAGCTTCCACATAATATTGGTGCTAATTCAAAGAACCAGACATACGAAATTAAATTTATGTATGTCTGAGAAATCTTAAGCGTAGCAGACATTTTAATTACAGATTTTCTGCGACATAATTTTCTTGATTTTTTTCACACGTGTACTGAAAGACAATCGATTTTCTTAGTGAAGACAGAAATTTAATTAAATATTCGATGAAGAATAACCTGGATTTAACGTCCGCGTCGGTTCGCAATTGTTTGCGTTTTAGAAATACATTTATTTTAAACGCAATTTCTAAAGAAACAGCTACCTATGTTCTTTTAAGGAACATAATTTATTAAACAAATGAACAGTTTGTAGCTCGAATAATTGTTGAATGCGCAAATAGATTCACCTGTTAATTAATTTCGAAACATTTTGATTTTTTTTAGGAGGATGAATGAAAATTAGATTATTTTCTTAAGTTATTGCATTAAGTTTTGCGGCACTTAATATTCTGTTTGAGTTTCTTAGTATGCAGAGTAATTGTGGGTAAGGTAATTAAAGAAATTGATCTTTTTTTTTATAACATAAAGTTACATGTTCGAAGCTTTGATTTGCATGAAAAAGTGTAATATTTTCATACATGTGTTTTAAAATTAGATTAGGTCCAAGAGAATAAGGAAAATAAATTAATTAAGAAAAACCTTGTAAAAATTCCAAACAATTTTTATGTATAAAATGGAGGTCTTTAAATTAATCGCGTGAGAAGCAAAAATAATCCTTTGACATTCTTTGCCCTTGGGAGCAATAACTTTGAAAGATTCCTTGCTTGAGAAAAATCCGCCGCAGATTTTTACTTTTTTAATATGATTTCATCAGAAATTTATGTTTTTAAGTGGATTAATTTGAAATTGATTTAAATATGATTAAAAGTGTGGCAATAATGAATGAATATTTCCTTTTAAAAGCTGTGCTGTTGAAAGCGTAGAAGTAATTGGCAAAAAAGGGGGCTGAAGTTATGTTCTGTTAGAGAATTTAAGTTTTAATTAATTTTTAATTTTAAAATATCATTTCATCAGAAATTTATTTTTTTAAATGAATTAATTCTGAAATTCGATGTACATCTAAAGAAAAGTGTGTCAATAATAAATGAATATTTCCTTTTAAAAACTGTGCTGTAAAAAGATAGAAGTACTCTGAGATAAAAATAGGTCAAAGTTGGGGTCTTCCTCTGTATTGTGAGGTTAGGTCTTTTTTTCTCTTGTAAGATGCCAAATGGATTCCACAATTAAATTAGAAGTTTTGACGTGTGCCACGTGAGCACACATTGATTCCATTATAAATCGTCGCAATGAAGGAGAATAGCGTAGCCAAACATGTATGACTAGAAAGCAAAACAAAACAAAACAAAAAGGTTCAGTTCATAAAATACCAAAACAAAGTAAAATGTTCTGTTTCTGTGTAGCATGATTTCTACAATCATTATTTGAAAAACTTCTACAAGCTAATAGGGCCGCGGTGGCCTAGTGGTAAGGTCTCGGTTTTGGGGCCGGAGGGTTCCAGGTTCGAGACCCGATTCCACTGAAGATCCGCCGTGTATGGGGCCTGTTGCACGCTAAATCATACGTAGTGGTCAAACGTCCTCCCGTTGGTGTGGCGTAAAAAATACCCACACTGGCCCGGCCTACCCAAAAAGGGTGTAAGGCCGGTAGAGGACCAGTGGGGAGACCTCCACCAGCATGTGGAGGACGGGATTTATTGGGTACAATAAAAAAAATGATACAGGCATTGCCCGAACAGGGGCAGTAATTTTAAATACAAGAGAGCTGGGAGTGTAAACATGGTTCGACCCACCTCGGTGGGGAGAAAATAGCTTGAATTACTGCTCGGGCAAACAAGGAACAGTAAAAATATATAAAGATAGATAAGTATTGAAAAAGAAACAAACAAAAAAAAAAAAATAAACACAGAAAAAGCAGTAAAAATCAGATATATAAAAAGGTCAAATATTTTGAAACCCCATAATATAAAAACAAAACATACACAAACAATATTACACATCAAACGACACACAAAACACAGATAGAAACTGTACCAAACATAGAATTAAAAATACATAAATTAATAATAATAATAATAATTACTTCTGAGATAGAGAGGAATAAATTCCGTTAGTCAACGGTAATGCACGTCCCGCGTAAAAGGGAATATCAAATTATCAGTTACAGAATGTTTTTTTGAGTAAAACTGCGCAAGTTAAAAATTACTTTATGTCCTATACAGGATAAAAACGGCCAATGGGAGAGGAAAAGGAATGAAATTTTGTGGTCTAAAAATAAAAACAAGGTCAAAAAGTAGAATGCATAGCCCCATCCCCCCAAAAAAATCTAAACAACGTTAGGGCATTGACAACGTGGCAACAGGTTTCCAGAACTGCGGAGAGACTCGGGAATTGGAACAGTCATCTATTGTCGGGGCCAATGGACCAATAGCTGCCATAGGGCGCCGAGAGAATCCCACACCAAGGAACCGACAGGGTACAATAAGTTAAAAAAAAAAAAAAAACACGCAAAAACAAGTGGAGAGCGCTATAAACCTATAGAACTGTCATTCAGTGAAAAATTAAATAAAAAAAAATAAAAAGTATTTCTTAAAAAGCTCAACTCATGTAAATAATAAAAAAAATGAAAGACTCAGCAGGCGGGAAGTCAGGAGCACAGAATGCTGAACTGTAGAAAGTGTGAAATAAAAACCAATCCTGAGAGGAGATGTCAAGTGAAAAGTCCTTGGGAAAATGGTTAAAGATAAAAAGAGTAAGAACAGTCTTTCAATATGATAAGATAGAAGTAACACGGACCCTCAAGATATCATTGGAGTCAGTTATGGTCTCTCTCCTGGGTCAGTGTATCGCAAATGTTCCTGCTGGTCCTGAAAGCGCCTTCCATTTTGGTGACAGCCTGTCTATTTGTTAAGAGATTGTTAAACCACGCTTTTTTGTGTTCATCTGCGGGTTTAATTAGATGGAACTCTTTGGTGAGGGAACAGGAGAAGTATAATGATCTGCATCACCCAACATTCCGCAGATACAGTGTGGAGAGTCTAAGAATTTAAAGCGATGAAGGTAAGATGGGAATGGACCATGTCCACTGAGAAAATATATTAAAAACTTATTATGGATTAAAAATTTTGGGCTTACCTGATTAATGTAACCTCTCACCCTAATTCCCGAAGCTGAATCGTAGCTATTCCAGTATTCATTCCATTCGTTCGTGGAAGTTTGGAGAGGGGGGTGCCAGCTCAGGTGTCGTCCTCGTCATCTGACCGAGGTTCAAAATTACGAGGTCCGTCCCGAAATAGCCCTCGTGTTGCTTCAAAACGGGACGTTAAAATAACTAAAACTAAACTAAAATCTACAAACTAATAGTGGGGAGGTTATTCAGCTCGGAGGTTTTCACAGTCCTTTTTTAAAAGTATTCACACTGTAGCTCATTTTTTTTACGTAAATTCGTCTTATTATTACGTTTTTTGGAGATCTTACTATTTCTTTGAATAATAGGAATATTTATAATTTAAAAAATTTATTCGCTAGCTTCTTTGCATATAACAAAAATACTTAATATTTAACCATATCAATTTTTAAATAAAAGAACAGCTAGTCTACAGGTTCATATTATATCTCTCTCGCACTCGAAATAAAAGACGTTAAAGTCTAGTAGGTAGGTAGTCTAGTAAGATTATGGCAAACTAAATGGCTTTTCGACACATCTGTTAAAAAGTATTCTAAACGAAAAACTGGTGGTAGTTTTGAAATTGTTTTTTAGCTGAAGAAATAACGATTCGGTTGTGTTTTGTTTTAAAATTGCTCATAACGGTAATGGTACATACATAATAGTAATGGTATATAACGTCTTTTTTCACACACCATTATCTGTATGTAGTTAAGCAACTAGAAATCAACTTCAAATACAATTTTGGGTTATAGATGTTTTCGGAAAACTTTACAGAAAAAAATTTCTAATGCTATATTTTATGAGTAGTGTGTTGTGCAAAGGATGTGATTAGTTTGATATTGGAATGAACTTCGGTAGAGTTTTTAATAATGCATCCGAAATCCATAATAACGGTAGTCGGTTACAATCTGCATAACTACGTGCATTTGTACACCCGAATATGAGCTTGGCTGGAATCATTAAATACAAAAATTTTTAAGATGATTTCTCTTGAAGCTAAAATTATTTCTAATTGCCTCTCCCCATAACCCCAAATTTGGCAGAAAAAATTTGTCTCTCCAAATATTTATTTATATAGGAAAGAAAAAACAATGGACAGATAAATCGTCAATTAATAATCAAACAGTCTAACTTAATACAGTTGTTTGATAAATTGTATTGAAATGTCTAAAATAAGATATTTCTCATAATTATTTTTGTTTATAATGTTAAGAAGATCGTACAGTGGGTGTACGATGAAGGCAGTTCAGCAGGAGGATAATGGAGAATGATGCTTTACTCACGAATATTCCGGAAAACACGAAGCACAGGTGACAAGGAAAACAGGACTTGTACAAATTAGCAGCGCAAGCAGACAGAAAGTAACTAATAATAACAGTAACAGCACTAACAATAACACTCAGCGTCTAACAGCTGATCAATCAGCGCTGAGAGCAGACTTCAAACAGTTCCCAAAGACATTTCTCGTTTCAACATCTCCTAGTATTCATAGCTTTCCGACAAGGCATGGCGTCCTATGGAATTATCTAGAAAAATATCTATATATCCGTTCCTAACAGAGATAGAGCCACAATTCTAGTATTTTCAAGAACCTTCATTTTCGACAAGGTCGGGAGTCATTGGATAGCATCCAATACGAATCGCTGTAAAACTTTATTTCAAACCAAAAGACTAGAATGGCTGGGAAGCGGCATTACAGCTTGTAACAATATTATTGAAGAATTTTGACGAAAGCAAGTTTTGTAAGTCTCCAACGTTATACTTAACTATCCTATTTGGGGTCGAGTAACACAGTTTAAGAGGTGGAGGTGATTAACATACCATAAACGTTAGAACATTCATAATAAGAAACTTAATTGGAATGCAATAACTAATAAAATCAGCAATGTTCTCTCCTCGACTTTCTCACTTGCTTCTATAATAAGTCAAGTTTTGTGCTTATCTTCTCGTTGATTAGTGAAGATGAGTGAGTATGCATTTTGGGTCAGTGCACATTTCCTCTGACCGATTGATATAGATCTACAATTTTGTAGCAAAGACCACATATCAAATTTTATGTATCTAATTCTTTGATGTTTTAAAGTTTCATGTTCACAAATACAGATAGACAAGTATACGAACAGTCTTTCCTTTAACAGATTTGGTCCGAAATTTGTTACAGACCTACAATCTTGATGTAGCGATCACAAGTCAAATTTCATTCTTCTACTTCAGTGCATTTTGGAACTATCATGTTCATATACACACAGATGGACAGACACACACACAATGACATAATTCCAAAAATGTGTTTTCTGGATTCAAGGCAGTCAAAAACGTGGAAAGTCACTTTAACAAGAATTTAAGTCATTTCATCTAATTGAAAGACAATGAGTCAGTTCTATGTTTGGCGCATTTTAGCCAGGATTGGTTCTTGTGCCAGAAATTCAAAAACCAAACCAATGGAGTCAGTTCACACGATATCACTGTCATATGACATACATAACTGCGTGTGTTATCTTATATGCTACCGCCTAAATGCTAATAATATTTGTTACGCCCTCTAACGGTGTTTTTTTTGTGTCTGTCTTGTGTCTTAATTTTCATTATCAGTATGACTGAAATCTGACTGTGATCAGCTTACGTTGTGTGAGGCTCTCTTGAACTTGAGTTTGCGCTGGTCACGGAGATTTTAAGTTTAGTGGTAATAAATTTAAGTTACTGTCCATAGTCCCGTCTTTGAGTTTTGGTCAGTAATGACCACTTTCCCTTCCACACTCCGTAACACTTATATTTAAATTCACCTTTTCGCGTGATGTAAGAAGACGCCACGTCCTTTATTTCCTGTGCGATTCTCAATGGATCAAAAATTAACTCGGCAAGACCCATTTGACGTGTATTAGGTTAGCATGAATTGAATGCAATAAATTAATAACTATTTTCCTTTCTGACACATCACATAAAAATCCCACTGGGACAGTTGACCTTGTCCTTTACTTGTTTATCGACTCTGTGTCCTTGAATCACCTGTGAACTAAAACTAGCCACCAACAAAAGGAAAATAGGTCTCAATTGGAAGAAGGGTTAAGAACGCATTTTGCTCGAAGGCAGAAGGGAATAGTCAGCCATTTCAAAAATGATAAACATACCAGGGAACAACTTCAAAGCGAAAACCAGTCATAAAAAAGAAATTTATCTGGTAAAAAAAAAGATTTTTTAATTATGTAATTAAACCATGTGTAGTCGTTTGGCATACACAATGATATTCACTTAAGATAGCCCTTCCCCCCCACCTTCATAAACTATCTGGTGTCGTGTCTCTTAAAAACTAGATTGGCTTCCAAAAGAAAGGGTAAATAAAATGCCTAAGGGCAGTGGAACATAGCTTATTGTGCCAATAATTAATGGTTCAGGCAGAGAAATCTTTCGAGAAAGGCCTTCTACTATAACTCATGTATTACATTAACAAGACGGACATTCGCGGTCTTTCAAATCATTTCAAATAATTGTGCATTCACATTCGTAATAGTCTTCTTAGGTGGTCTTTCTGACACCCTAAAGATAAGTTTTAGCGATTCTACTGACCTTGATTGTGCATTGCTTGCCATGCAGCAATATCAGTTCTATTCTCTGTAAAGACTTCGACAAATAAAAACGAAAGCCTTGAAAGAGGGATAAAAATTTAATTCAAAAACAGAAGAGCATAATCAGTCATGTCAGCCAACGATAATATTTGTGTGAGGAAAGAACGTCATTAACCCGAAGGTTTACAACGGCAGAAAAAAGGTCATATTTGCATTCCGTTAGCAGTTCCTTTTAATCATCCTTTATTCAAATTTACAGTCTCTTTTATCCTCTTTGATGGTCTTTTGACACCTAAAAGAAAATCCTCTGGTGGCACCACCGACCTTGCCCATTAAATTGATTACCGCCGAGCCATTTTCGCACCACCCCTCAACAAGAAACTGCTCCAACCTTGAAGTGAGACTTAAAGGTGTCCAAGATTCCATTCCAGCAATGAACTACGGAATGCTTCATATTCATGCGACCTATTTAGAAATGCAGGCTCATTTTGCAATCATGTTGTAATTGAGGGTAGGAAGCGAGTGTGTTGGCCGTGGTCCAAGGTCACTTTCAGGCACTCAATGTCAGGGCTCTCTCTCGATGGATGAAAAAGAATGTTTTTGCATGTGTTTGTGACCTAATCCCGCCGGATGTTAATGAATAAGCTCTCTGCGTTCGTCTTTCATTGGAAAAAAGAATACCGCCCGTGAAAACAATGGAGGAAATGCCTTTGATGTCTGCCTGTGAAAATGGTGCACATCGGATGTTCCAAGGCGAGGAAATGTGAGAAAGTGCGAGGCAGAGTTTTCTTTTTCCGGATGATTTGAAATGAAGAATGTCGGGGCACACGCCCAAAGCTGAATGCGCAGTTTATCGATAGGCGTTGCGTGTTTATTTGGTGCGGTTTTCTTTACGTGATGATTTACATAAGTTTATGTCAATTAACTTGATTTTCAAATTTACCTTATTTGGCACGTAACCATGATCTTTAACCTCGGGTCTGCGATGTGTACTAATCGAGGTACATTTACCATCATCACGCTCGTACTCGCTCTCGTGTACCATCAAAAGTTGAAGCAGTTCATGAGAGATAGTGAAAGCCTGCAGATTATCCTGCATTGCAGAAACGTCCTTCTTAAAATCTTAAAGGAAGAAGAGATTTGATCAATAACTCCTGGATTTGTTGTTCTTAGAACTGTTATGGAAAAGGTTATTGCCAAAAAAGATTATTTTTGAGGAAGCTAAGCACAAATATCTGAAGCCATGTTTTGCTTCAGTTCCTGTAAAGATTGGAGGTAACCTCTGTAGAGGGAGGGTACTCAGTAAGCTATCACAAATATTGAGGTACACCATCAAAAAGTAATTAAACTGAAATGACCAGACGTCTTGGAGCAGACAGGACATTCCAGACATTTTCGCTCCGGCTTGGAAAAATTGTAGAATTTATCTCGCTTTGGAATACAATATCCCAGATTACCCCGTTTCTATATGTCTTTATTTTACTTTATTCTTTTCATATCAGTAAAGGTCGAATTTTGTAAACTAATTCTCACTCACTTCCTTATCTGCTGGAGTTCTGAAATTCTATCTTGGATGGCAGAGACGAACTGTAAAAATAGAAGACTTTATCGATAATCTTCAACCTATAACGTTCCTTCACATACTGTTCCATAGTCTAAAATACGATATCGATGTACTGTCCGGTTTCGCCTTGCTCCCTAGGTTCTTATGATACCCGATCGGTTTCGTGGGGAAGCACTGTGGTGGCTTGTGAAATTTCAATCATGCATATTTTCCGGCAGCATTTGTTTCTTCAGATGTAAAATGAAAAGATCCCTACTACATTTGGCATCAGTATAAAAAAGGACGATTCACGACTAATTTTAATCTTATTATATTGCGTGTTCTTTATTTTTTCAGATCAAGATGTAGCTAACAACTTTAAAATCTCGTTCTAGTAGTTATTTTTAAACATCATGCTGTTGTTGTTTCCATCAACAGATTTTTTTTAAAGGCCTAAAATGATATATAGGCCCTTTGATAGTAAAATTTTTAAACCACAATACATCAAGTGAGACACCACAATAATATCCTGAGAACTCATGGCTGTAGAAAGACTTTATTTTAGTGCAGATTTTGCTCAAAAACGTGATAATACTGAGTAAGAAGATTCTATTTGGAGTATTGTTACCAATAGAAGACTCACCATTCTACCAATTTTCACTGATGAAGTTTCATGTTGCGTTAATGTCATGTACGGAAGTTTTTGAACAACACATTAGCTTCAAGGATATAACGAAATTGTGTCAGAAAAATATTATAAGCTTGTAAACTTACGACAGAAACAATTATTACTAATTATTTTCACGCAAATCTGTAGAAAGACTTTATTTTGGTGCAGATTTTGCTCAAAAACGTAATAACACTGAGTAAAAAGATTCTGTTTGGAATATTGTTGCCAATAGAAGACTCACCATTCCACCGATTTTCACTGATGAAGTTTCACGTTGTGAAACTGAACGGAAGTTTGAACTGTGTCATGAACGGAAGTTTTTGAAAAACACAATAACATCAAGGATATAATGTAATTGTGTCAGAAAAATATTATAAACTCGTAAAATTACGACAGAAATAATTAGTACTAATTATTTTCAAACAAATCAATGGCAGACTTGGGGAATTTGGTAGTAGCGAAAATAAAGAGATGCTAAATTTCTTGTTTTGAACTGCTTTAAAAAAGTTAATAGAGCAAAGATGTTTGTAAGAATAACTGATACCTCTGTATCCTCTGTTGTTAAATGATTTCCTCCTCTAACCTGAAGGTTAGCTTTAATATTGTTACGGACCTGTCATGTCGCTTTCCAGCAATGTTAGTCTTATGGTTGGAAAGAGACATTTACAGAGATTCTATGGGATTCCTGGGGGGAGGAAGCCAACGATCCCCAAGCTTGGGGACAAAATGAAAATCCTCAAAATTGCTAGAAGTTTCTCGCTATTTCTATTAGGAGCGAAGACATACAGAATGTTCTAGATGATTCTATGTGACGTCACATCCTGTCGGAAAAGTTATAAAAACCCGGAGGTGCTGAGATGAATAATAATCGTCTTCGAATGTCTTTGCATTGCGAGTGTGTTTGAACGTCTTTGGGAATCTCTCTTTGGAGTTTTGACTGCAGTGCGAGCTGGTAAACTGTTAGACTCCGAGCGGTACTGAAAGTGCTGTTGTTGCTATTATTAGCGATTTGCGGTTTGCTCGTGTTGCTAAATTGTGCAAGTTCTGTGTTTCTCCTGTTACCTGTGTTTCGTCTTTCGTGAATAAAGCGTCATTCTCCATTATCCTGCTTGTTGGACTGCTTTCACCGTACACACACCGGACGATTTTTGTAACAATATGAAATTGTGTGCAATAATCGAGAGTTTTCTCCCCTCTTCTTGCTAGTGTATTTGCACATAAACAGGTAAGCTAAAATAAACATTATAAATATGGCCATGTTTTGTTTACTTTCGTACCATAGTGAAACAAAAGATACTACTTTCCGTTGATGGATTTTATTCAGAATTTGATATGCATTTACAATTTTGGGGAGTGAAGACCTCTCGTCAAAATACATTGGTTGCGTTTACAAAGACAAATAGTCTTCTCGCCGATGGATTTAGTCCAAAATCTCATACATATCTACAAGTTTTCTGGGGAAGACATACTTCACCCATCTAGCCTGTTGAGTTTCAAAGAGACCAGGTTTCCATACACACGTATAGACAGACATTCTCCTTGTTAATGGATTTGGTACAAAATTTGATAACGACGTACAACTTGGGTGTATAGGCAACATGTCGAATTTCATCTATATATCCAAATGCGTTTTTGAATTATCCTCTTCACATACACATGGAAATGCAGTCTTTCGGTAGGAGGAAAATATTGCGCGCCACATAAAAATGTTTGACCAGTGGGCGTGTTCTCCTCTCGAGATTCTCGTATACTCCAGCATCAAGATCTCGTTTATATTGCGAAGGACACTTCAGCCCAATATGTTTCTTGGAAAGGTGCTAAATGGGACTACGTTATACGGGAGGGACGTGGCATTTGACTGCCATTCATCTAGCATGTTGCGTTTTTGAGATATGGCTTCACATTGCGCTTGGGCTATGGCGTTCATTCGGATATGTAGCCCACCAGCTGATTGCCAGATGTCACTGTCATCGGAGAGTGTAAAACTGCGTTCGAGACACAGAGAGAGGCCGGACGGAGTTCAACAATGACGCATCACAAAGGCTAAAACGACGAATCATGATGTGTCATCCGATAGAACTAATTATTAACTGCACATATCTTTAATTGTAAATACTTTATAAATCTTGTTATAATATAAAGTTATTTTGCACAATATAGCAGTTAGTTAAATGTATCGAGTAATTTATTTCTATGGAACCAACACTAAGCCTCGGGATCGACCATAGGTATACTAACAGATACTCTACCTGTAGAAGGAAATGACCCAACTTTTGATTCAGATGCACAATTTTTGTGTAAAGGCCATGTCCAAATTTCATCAGTCAAGTTGGCTGCGTTTCGGAGCCATCGCTTTCATACGTACACGAATATTGTCGCCATGATGTGTTTCCGCTTCTGAAATCACAAACTAATTTCGTACTGAATGAGATGGATGTGTGAGGAAGTATACACTCGGAGAGAGAGAGAGAGACGAGCATAATTCCATTTTTTTTGTGGAGAGGGTGGAGGACTCGGAAAGGTCTAAATCAGGAATATTCATCACATTCTGGATGTCCTATACGTATTTTGATGATGGCGATACTCTCTCTTTGCATAGTCTTCACTCGAGGAAGAAAAAACACTGTTTGAACTGACTAAAGCTTATCGGTGTTGCTAGCTAGCATTGATGAATAGTCGAAGGAAATAAATTTAAAGATATCTCCATGGAACCCCAAACAGAAAACAAGAAAATAAGATTAAGTCAGACTGACGAGCGAAGTGCGATAGTAAAATGACGGAGAATTTAAACAAAGCCGTCGCTGAATTCCAACTTGTCTCCAGAGCTGAATGATCATCTCACTTTTGTTTAGGAAAAGATGACTACTTTTATGATCGATAAGGAGAAAGAACTCGTTCTGAAGGCTAGAAGAATGGCATCGAGAATGTTTGGAAGAAGGAAGTTAAATTTGAAAATAACTTCGGCTCGATTGAAATTTATTTTGCGTTTAAAGGACAATAATCTCGAAATTTTAAGTTTATTCTTTCTTTTCGAAAAAGTTTGTATAGTTTTTTAAAACAGAGACGAATAAAAACAAAAAAATAAAGAAATGCCAAAAATTCGTTATTTATCTGAATTTGTTTGCTTTATGTATAAAATATATCAGTTTTATATTTATTAAACAAAAATTCTGCAAACCTAAAACAAAAGATCTCACGGACTTCTTTAACGAGTGTCGAGAAAAACATTCCAGTTATTTAAATACAAAATTTCTTATTAGGATGATATTTTATATTTATTCATTAATACTGAATGCGATTTTGCTAAAAATGAATAAAAGTCAAAAGCCTTCATAAATTGTTTAAATCGTCGGTACAAAAGGAAACTATCGAATATAAAATATCACGTTCTTCAATTCTGTCTTCTAGGGATTTCTGCAGAAATAATGCATACGGGGCTATGCATTGAACTTGAATTTCCTTTACAAACTAAACAAAAACCAATTGTAATGTATCGAAAACTTATAGTTTGTTATTGATTTCTTTGGCAAAGTATCAAATAAAGCATGTCTCTGTCAAATTCATGCATTTGACAGAGTGCATTGGTATCGACAAAATTACCAAGGGCACTTAAGCATAAATGATTCATATATAAACTTTTAAACTTTATTTAACCTTTTTAGTTTCCCAAAATCAGCCTCGTCTATGCGATACCTTCTCCCACAGTTTTATTTCAAATACCGTTATAATCATTTAGAACAGTGATGGTGAACCTTTTTGAGCAGTGGGTCAAATTTTCTTCGCTATTTTTTTATTACCAGACCGTGGGTCACTAAGTCAGTGGCGTCACTTAGAAACGGGTGGGGGAGTGTGCGGCAAATAGGGTACCAGTAAATTGAAAACACCGAAATTTTTTGATCAGGTAAATTTGACATTTGTCCTTTTCATTTTCACTTTTAAAATCCTCTAAAATAATTTACGTTTCCTTTTTGTTTTACAATATTAGATATTTAATTTTTTAATTTTTTCGATTTTCTGTTCTCTCTTTTTATGATTTAAAAAATAAGTTTATAAGAATCACCGCGTGGATCATTTCAAAAGCCTTCGTGGGTCAGTGTCTGATCCGTGGGTCATAGGTTCACCACCACTGATTGAGAGCATAACTGACCG
>BGPR01000010.1:5162143-5184071 GCA_013235015.1 Araneus ventricosus | reverse complement strand
CATCAGTAGATACGAAAGACGTAATTTTTCACATTCGATAAGGAAGAATCCTACTGCATTCTTACCCTAATATTATGAATTTAATGGACAAAGAAAAAATAATAAGGGATTTATGATTAGTACTGACGGCAAACATAAGTTGTGCTGGGTTGAAATATTGCTGAAAATTTTACCAACAAAGATGTTTATTTGGCGATAGTCTTTCTGGAAGAGGCATCATGACCTTTTACCCTATTTTATTTATACCGTCTAAAGTTTAAACTCTGTCTGTATCCTCTAATGTACAATCTAAAGTGACCAGATTTCCTGAACTACAATCCGGAATCCTGGCTGGAGAGAATTATTGGACAAAATGCAAAGCATAAATAAAAAAAATAAGTAAAATTAAAAAATACAGAAAGTACAAAATAGTTAACGATCAAAAAATTTCAATGAATAAATAATATAAAATAAATAAATGTAAAAACAATAAAATAGTTAATTATTAAAAAAATTAACAAAGATGGAAGGAAGAGGATTTTTTTCGTCAGGCTGACTCACTTACGTTGATCTTATTCGGGTGACCATTATTCTATGTATTATAAAAGCTGGAAAGGAGAATTCCTCAGAATCCAACCTTTCACAAACTTAAAAATGTTTAATATTTTTTTGATATGATCTCTTTATTGATAAAATAAGGAACAACGAATCGAAATTCTGGTTCGTCCCGGCTAATTTGGGACTTCTGGTCACTTTAATCATGTCAGAGATAACTGTTTCTAAAATGATTCAGCATCAAAACAGAAAATTTCCGTTCGTGTTAATGCATTTTTGTAAAGTCATTTTTACTTTCACTCTCCTGCTGTGTCCTAATCTCTATGCCCAACCCATGCAGTCTCTACTTTCACATCACGTAACCACCGAAAAACAAGAGAATCCTATTGCGAAAGATCACGGGTTAGCATACGATACGCCATGTGGCTTGTTACAAGCATCTCTTTCTTTTTAATAACTCATGTGAGCATTCCACTGCTTTGCGTTTCGTGTACCCCCAGCTGAACGGAACATGATACCAACCCTGCCCAGAAACACCGCCTGTTGCAATCATCAACAGGTAGTCGGAACAATGCGCCTCTTTTCACCACAGTCGCACCACCGTGGTTTACAAGAAGCTAAACGAGAAAACAAACAAGTGAGTATTAGAATAGTGATTTTTCCCAGTTGCATAATGACCCAGCGAAATGAACAACGGCCGGCCTGTCTCGCCTGATCGAACCCGCTTTCGAAACCTCGTTTCCGAGTCGGCTCAGGGAGGAAGGGTCGCATAATGGCCGACCTTGTACACAGAAGAACGGGTTGCAGGCGTTGCCTCGTGTCTTGCTCAAGCCGATTTAATGATCCCGACTTAGCCCTGACATTGCACGCCCGAGGTCAAGCTCGGGGCTGGACCACTGCCAGGTGATTGGGAGGCTGATAGTGGGCGCAAAGATTCCAGCCCATTTTTTTGTGTTCTCTTCCTCCAGCACCCAGTGGGAGGGTGGCTTGTTTTGGCAGCAAACTGGACGTGCAGTTGACTCTCTGGTGGAAAATAAACAGTTTTTATCTCTTTAAAAATTTCATTTAGGACTATTCCGGTTTCTCAGTGAGGTAATGCTAGGCTATTACGAACATAATGCAGACAGGATACTGTTTCTGAGACACAAGAGTGGAATTTAAATTGTTCCGAGGTAGTTAAACTAATTCAGATGAACGTTTTGTTTTTGTACTATATCCATGTGTACGGATATTTTTACTGCAAAATTCGTAGAAATTCGCTGATATGAATCCAAAAATTATAAGTTTCAAAATTCGATGTTGGATGAATGTTTATATTCCGAACATCTGAAGTTCGGGTATTTCAACTTTGGCTTGGACCAGAGTTTATTAAGCTATGGGTCGCTACCCTAGTGATTTTTTTATTCCTCTTATTCTTTTTTTTAAATCTTGATTCTTCAATATTTCTGGGTAAAATTACTAAAGAAAATTAAACACTTTGACTAAACCGTATCACTAGAAATCTATTCTCACTGGATATTTATTTCTATATCACAGAATAACTATTTGAAATTTAATTTCTTTTTATTATTAGCACTCAATTTCCGTATTTAATTCTCAGCTGTGAGGTCGCGGGAAAAAGTTGCCAGTCAAAACTTAGCCGCGAGCTTTTTCCTCCCTTTGTTAACAAAAAACGGGTAGAGAGTTGGAAAAGTCTTAGAAGCTGAACTAAGTAGCCAGCTAGTCTAGCTACTGATTTTCAGTTACGAAAAGCTTCCAAGGACTCAGCTTTATCTAAAAACTATTTCTGTGATAAATGCTCCTTTATGTAGAATAATAAAATGCATAATGGAACATTAATTGAAGGATGCTAGAAGGAATTAATTTAATACATTTAATAAAATAAATGTATTAAATTAATTACCTTCTAACATCGGCATTAAGAAGAAATGTTTTTAAATAAGGTGAAATTCTTAGTTATTTTGATTCTCGTTAATAAAGGTTTTAATAAAAAAATTTGCTGCCACATTTTTCACGCTCATGTAAAGTCGATCGTGAGCTTTGAACTCAGTTAAAAAGATTAAAACTAAATAAACTTTTGAGCAATGTTTGTTTTAGTGTGAGTTTAAGGAATAAATAAAGTACAATTTTGATTTAACTTTTCAGAAATTGAATACAACAAGAATCAAAATTTTGAACTTTGTATGAGAAACTGATAAAAAAATAAAACTGCTTTTGATGGAGAAGCAGAACAAATTTGAGTGTCCATTTTAAATTTTCAAAATATTTTAAACTGTAAGTTTACTTATAAGAAAACTCTGCAAGAGAGAGAAAGTGGCTAATTATTGTTTAGTCTTGGTGTGAACCTGAATATCTTCAAATTCTAATGCTTTAAGTCTTTTAGATTTTAAAACTGATTTAATGTTTCCATCAGTTGCTTGAAAAAAAATATTATTTATGATCATATTTCTACATGACTGTTATATTATGCTATTAATAAAATTTAAATTAATGCTGTATGAGAAACGCCCAAAAAGTGACTGCTACAATGTTTCATTCGAAAAAAAAGTCTGGTCGTAATTGAGAATTGTAATTACCGTGTCCAGGGTGACCAAGCTGTGAAGAAACCAACTCATAAGCAACTTTACTAAGTCTAACTTAGCTTTCACTATTGGAAATTAACCTTGTTGCTACTAACTAACCTACTAATCTAAAGTAGTAGACGTGTAATGACTTGGAATGTACTGGTTAACACAATTTAAACGTTAATTTATTTATTATCATTTAATGATTATTAATTATCATTTAATAATCATTAACTTCATTATCATTTAAAGATTAGTATAATTTAATTATTACTCAATTAGATAAAAATTATAAAATTTTTAAATTTCCTTCATTAGTTCAATAATTTCTCTTTCAACATTCGGTATGTTTAGGTCAAGCAACCAGATGTGCCGAGTACCGAGACATTTCCCGCTTTTTGATTTTTGTGCTGGATTGTCCCATGTTTGACTTATAAGCAAACAGTTTATATAAGAAACTAAATATATGTCATAGTGATTAGTTTCATTTTCCCGGAAAATTAGATTCTGAATTCTATACGTAGAGTGTGGTTCACCGCAATGTGTTAAGAGAAAGAAAATGAAGATCTTTCTTTCTTTGTTCTTTTCTCTTCTTTTTTTTCTTTCGCTGTTCATATTTATTATTATTATTATTATTTTGTCATTTAGGGTTGGATTGTATATTAGTCTATTGGCGCAAGAGCCATATATTGGCTATACTGCGCCATTGCGATTAAGGAGGAAAAAATAACGCACTATTGTACATGCGCAAAGATTAGAAGGAGAAAAGGGTAAGAATAATAAACTGGACAGTCCTGTTTTTTTTAAAGTGACGTTTGCATACAGAAATATGTTTCATCTTTCTAGAATGAAGGTTGCATAATGTGACTATCCGTCCCGTTTTGACCCGTTGTCCCCAAGCACAGCCTCGGGACGCCGAAATGTCCCGTTTTCAAAAAGAAAATAACACAGTGGGGTAGAGACCGGAAGGAAAGTGGGGTATAGTTGCCCCGGGAGTCAGTAGTAGGAGTGTAGGAGGCGCCATGGAGACAAAATATTAAAGCGTTTTGATGTTTAATGTTAGGTTTTTAAAGACAAATAAGCTGAAGGGCAATAGTAATAATACCACCATGCCCCGGACGCCATTTACACTTGTTAAACCACTACGACTAGCAGCGAAAATATAATTTTATGCTACGCCACTGGAGCAACCCGGCGACTGTTTATAAAAAAGAGAGAAAAATCAATGTCTGATGGTAGTTTAATTTATTACATTTCATTAGCTTCATTTTTGCGTGTTCATTTACGTTCTTTTCATTTATGAATAAAAACTGTGAAGAAATATGCGTTTTCTTACTATTCCTAAAAATACTTTTTCTATTTTTTAAATATCTATTTTTTAAAAAAATTTATGCTCTTACCTAAAAATTAGTTGTACCGCTTTGAGGAAAAAAATAAGTGTCCACTTTAAGGATGCATAAAGTGGCATGGTTGGTTAAGTCCCAGTTTTTAATATTTTGTTTAAACTTTTAGTAAAAATCCCGGGAACTTTTATTTTTACCTGGAACTTTATAAGTAAATAATTCACTCTGAAAAATTAAAAAATAAATAGATTCTGAAGAATTCTTCTTCCCAACTTTCACTGCACATTGATTATGATCACCTTATTTTAATGCATAATGGCAGTTTAATATCGTGATTTTTTTTAATATTTTTTAGTTCTCTTACAATTAAACTCAAACTATCTCATTATCAGTATATTGAACAAGCATTCAAAATTAGCCGAGACAGTCTGGTTTTTTTACTCTTTGCCCTAGAAAGGCCCATTCTAAACCCGCCCCCCTAGTTTCTAGAGTCTCCCGGACTAAAGTTCAGAAATTCAGGTCACTTAAGCTAAACGGATTTTAAACGTGGATGAGTTTAAAATCGGACATAGAAACAGTAAGGATATAAGAGCCTGGCGCCATAGGCGAGTAATATTAAATATTAGGTAGCTGGCTGATGAGCCTCATTCCACTTGCCTGTGGCGCAGAATGCATTATTTGGGGTGGGCACAAACGGAATAATTTAAGAGATGTCTATGAATTTGCCTATGGGCGATATCGGAATTGCATCTCAGTGCATTATTTGCACTATGATCTGAAATTGTAATGATATGATAATTTATTTTGATTGTAACCCATTATGGAAATGGAAATTTATCCAATCCTACATTAAGTATGCTTGCATATAATTGTGTAACATAGCTAAATAATAAGATGAAACTCTTTACAGAAGCATGAGCTCACCAGTGAGTGGCCTAGTGGGAGAAGGCATGGCTGAGGTACATGGATTAGAGGAAGAAGGTTATGGGTTCTATCCCTTGACTGTGCTATCCTTCAACCAGCACTATTCAAATTAGACCATGTGCGCTTTAGCAACGAATTGCTCGTTGCAGTCGGACCGACGGCCGGAGAGTTTCCAGGTTTTCTTCCAAGCAAAGCACAAATGTAAGCAAGTTTCCTCTGAATATCCCTCAGGAATGCAACCTACCTCCATATGTTGCATACCTCAGGTGCTCCAAGGTAGCTTTGACGAACAGAAGATATCACACTTCCTCTTTATCATAAATCCTTGTCTCACGGACGTGCTAGGCCAAGTGGAGTTAGAACCACTAAGCATTTTAAGAATCTACATATATGGAGGGTTCAGAGTCAGGGTCAACTATGTCCATGATATTCAAATATGAGAAAACAATGAGCTTAGATTTGATTAGCTTCTATTAAATTGACAATGGACTTCTAACGGCTGTTGTCGCTTGGTGGATACAAATTGAACTATGGACTTGAATCAGAAAACGTAACATTTCTACGCTACCATGGCAGTACCAGTGCAAAATGGTCAAAATGTGGATTTGGTCCACTTTCACTCTGAACCCACCATATATGAATGTAACATTTCTAATCTGATGAAACAAATAATTTTCTTATTATCTCTCTTTAGTTTCCCCTCCGGCATGTAGAAGGCCTTACATCCTCTTGGGTAGGCTGGGTCGGGGACGGGTTGTAAATAAAAGTAAATAAATTGTCTCTCTTTAGATATCTGAAAATGTCGAAATTTTACAAAAATTCTGCTGCAACAAGAATATATTTTGTATTTTTCTAGCTCCACTACGTAAACCATTGGAACCCGAATAACGTCTCCGTCAGCTATCACATCTATTGAAACCAAGATAACAAGCGTTGGAAAAAACCTCCTTTGAGAATCAAGTGAAAATAACACACCTTGTGTAAAAAGCATCAACCCTGTCCCCTCAAGGTGTAGGACTCCCTTGCAGGCAAGATCGAACAATCTCCCCCGATGCGTCAGGTAATTGAACAGGGTTTCTGGGAGAAACCCTCCCTTTCTTAGCAGAAGGAAGACACCTTTCCACAGGTATTCCCGGAGAGGAGGAAGACTTTCTTCTCTTATGGAAGATGTGGGTCACGGTTACAGCTTTCCCTTCTGCTCTACTCCCTTCTCACTTCCGTTTTCTTTTTCCTCCCTCTTATCCTTTTTCCCGTTTTTCTTCCGCAGATAACAGGTGGCGGTGTGTGTTTTCTCAAATCCAATAAATTTCAACCACGTCCCAAACGTCATTTTTTTCTTCTTCTATCGTTGGAAGAAGGAAGAAAATCTGTGCTAAAATAGGAACGCGAACGTGGAAAGTGCATTGTTATGGCTGAATGGCTTTTTTTCCCAGTTTGATTTTTTTTTACTTTCTCCTACACGAAGTTACACAAAGAGAAATTATTTTAATCGTCAAAAAATTCGACATCGAGATTTTGATGAAACTCCGGGCCTGATAGATTTCCCTGAGTTTGAAAAAAAAACCACCTTTGCAATTGCGCCTGTCTGAACACAATAGCTCAAAAATGGAACGAGCTAGGTTAATGAGGTTTGGTATGTGGTCTTAATCCAGAAGTTGAAGATCTGTAACAAATGTTGAACAAAATCCGTCAGAGGGAAGTCTGTCCGTGTGCGTAGGAACACGATAACTCGAAAACGCAATTCGATAAATGGATGAAATTTGGCATATGGATTTGTCACCGGAATGCATCGAATTTTGATCCGAATCCATTCGCGGTTTGACTGTCTGTCTATCTGTATATTCGCGTGTACGTGAACGCGATATCTTAAAAAATCAATATCCTAGGTAAATGAATCCTGACACCAAAATATTAATGTGTGTCAAATTTTAGACTACTGTCTTAGTCTGTGTGTTTGTGAGCACAATAACTCAATAACACAGTTAACTAGATAAATGGTTTGGTATGTTGTACTAAAATTGCACAAATGTTTTAAATTTTGGACCTAATCGGTCAAACCTTTTTGTCCAAAATGCATACTCGATTTTCTTCACTAGTTACGAAACTATATACAAAATTAGCTATTGTCTAAGAGAAGTGAAACTTCGATTAACCGTCACTCGTTTAACCGCCAGTTTCTGTTATCCGTCATCGTCCAAAAAGTAAAAAGTAACGCAGATTTATAGTTTTACCATACATTTCTATACATTACTACTCTTGTATTAAAGTTTATATCGATCGTTTTGTCAAATTAAATACAATATTTATGAATTATTCACTTTTAAAGGATTTTATTTTCATTTTCGTACCAAACCAGCAGTGCCACGTTACTGTACATATGCATTAAGAGATTTCTATTATCCGTCTATTCAGTTATCTGTTACAGCCTTGGTCCCGTGTTGTGCTGAGAACAATATATTTTTTAGAAAAATTAATGTTCACCATAAAAGCCTTGATACAAAAGAAAATCAATATAACTATGCTTAATTACTGTCAGCTTTGTTAATATATTTCTGCTCTCCCCAGAGTCGAGTTTTTCAGACATTTTTTTCGGTCAGCACTTTAGCAGGATGTCCCCACCCCTCAGAATTCCTAGAGGTTTGTGGGGTTGTTTGAAGCCTTTTCCGACACTTCTGGAACTTTCTCTGGTGTCTTGATGACGTAATTGACTTTTGACCAATGATATAAGCTGGGGTATTGTCCGCCAGGATCGCTCTCGTTGGCCGGCGTGAATGAATGGAGAAAGTGCATCGCGCTCGCAAGCTGTCTGCGTTACTGAGGTGAGGCGAGAAGGGAATTAAAAATGTAAAATAATAATAATAATGAGACGATTGGGGTCAGGAGGAGAGCCCGTTTGCAAACCTCTCACCACCGAGAGGTTGGTTGTCGCACTGTTGGCAAGATTACTTTCCCGATTGCCCACTATTCGAATCGGAAGATCGTTTATTCGATTCTTCAAGTGCGTAATTACATCAGCATGATTTCACCGACCGGAAATTAGTAGCCCGGCCGTATAATGTCATAAGCGAAATATAGTAAGTGTTATAGTAATATTGACAAAACTGTGAAACCCTTTTCTTTGTGCTCTTCAGCGTCATAACAATAATGACAATTCGGTGACATCCTTTCCTTTGTGATCATGAGCATTAAGACATTACTAAATGTCAAAAGTTTTAGATGGTAAATAAAATGCGAGTGTGAATCGGTAATTCATCTTTTAACTGCGTAAACTAAATCATCCGACAAAAATCTGTAATCAGTTCTGTGAAGTTTATGGTTTGTGGCATGCTGAAACTGACAAAAACATAATATGCTACTGCTTGTGTTCATGAACGTCATAATAATGAATGTTTATTGTTCTTAAATTTTTGTGTTTTCTATATATCAGTGATGTGAGAAGTTGTGATGTTTGATTTTTTATTCGTGAAGAGGTATGAAATCCCTGTATTAATGCTCTTCAGTTTTGAATATAACCAAGAATATCTTGTAGTGTACTGCCAATTATATCAATTATATTTTAATAATTTATACTGTAATGTGTGATTATTAGTTCTGCATCAAGTTGATTTAGTGTAAGAGCATTGATCCTTATGTGAGTTTTGATTGTTTTTCTTCTCTCTTTAATTTATCTTGTTACTAAATAAATGTTCAAACTTAAAAATAAAAGGTTTCTCTTAATGGTGTATCTCATGCCAACTTGGTTCTCAGGAAGAAATGGCCTGGATGCAAGTATAGGTTATTGCTTATTCACAACCCGCTAGGTTAAAATTATTATTATTATTTATTGATTTTAAGATAAGACTATCATTCTTAGGTAAAACTAAGTAAGATAATTAAAACTTCTATACGACACCCGACGGTGACGATTAATCGAAGTTCCTACTCTATACGAAAAAATCAAAGGGAAAACGCTTCCGCAGATTTAATTTCTTTCTCTATGGCATGATTTTAAAAATGCTAATTATTACGTTTGATATATGTGTGGCTCAGCTCTGAAGTTAATCAGACAGATGTCGGCAGCGTGAATTTATTATTATTTTTTAAAAAAACATATCAATTGCAAATCGGTCCAAATTTTGTTTTACTGAGGGGTGACTTTGTAATTTCAAACAGTGATCAGATGGAGAGAACGAAAGCTTGGCCGGACTCCACTCTCAAATTCTATACTAACGTGACGATGTCCGGTTCTTTAAAAGATGTAAAATTAATCAGATCTATATACATGTTGGATCCTCTGTCGAACTGAGTTTTGAATTATGTTTCCATAATCCCATATCCGAAACTCAACTATCAAACCTTCGATACCAGTGGCTGCTGTTGCCACTGTACAGCCTATAGGTTCCAATACCACAGGTACATAGGCATAAAGATCAAGTTGAAATAAGAGGGTTCCGAAATGACTTGGTGAATTGGCCAAACATTATGCATGCAAACAAAAATGCAACTTTCCACTGTGGTATGAGAAAGTCAAGGTAAAATGTGCCATCTGTCAACTGTGAATGGTCAGAGAATCGAAACCTCTAATCTTATTCCTCCTCCAAATACCTTATCTATGAAGCGATGCACTTGGCATCTAATTACGGAACTGCAGTTCAGAATCATCATTTACGCCCGTTATCGACTTTTCTAAGTATTCTGAAATGTTTTCCAATTGCTGCCTGTAAGGGTCTAACTATCCTTTGGCCATTCCAGAATATAATATTCCTGTCCACGTTCTACAGAAAGGTGCGTATTATCTTTAATTCGTGCGTATTTCCCCATAACTCTATAAACTGAATATGCTTCAAACGGCAACCGTGAGATTTGTCACCCAACATGTCTCAATAACTCGTCTCTGTTTTCAGAAACTCGGAAAAAAGAACACCTCTTTTAAAATCGAGGAACACTGTCCACACTGCCCTCTATGGCTCTTTCTTCTCCAACTGCCCGCTATGGCTCGTTGTTCTCCAACTGCCCTCTATGGCTGCTTCTTCTCCAACTGCCCTCTATGGCTCCTTCTTCTCCAGCTGTCCTCTATGACTTTTTGCAGGCTCGCTCCAAGCCACCGCGAAAGACCTCGTTGTTGTGCGGTCACGGGGCGGTGCCCCTGCTATTTATGTCCTCTATGACTCGTTGTTCTCCAACTGCCCTCTATGGCTCCTTCTTCTCCAACTGCCCTCTGTGATTTCCCCTTTTATAAACCTGCAGATCTGTTGATAATCAGACTTCTTTATCTCCTTCACAGCCACTATCCACTGATGGGGAAGGAGGAATCTCACCCTACACGGACTGTTTTTGACAAGAAAATAAATAGCAGCCCCAAATGTGCATAGATGTGGGGAAATAAATGTGACAATGAAGTTTAAGTTTATGGTTAAAAATGTTAATGATTTAGAAAAGAAGGAAGTGATAAAATGTAGTCAAACATAGTTATTTGGGAAATTTTAATGAAATGTTTTCAATCCTAGTTTTCAAAATTATTTTTGCTTATTGATATTATCAGAAGCACTCTGTCATTATTTTCGAGACTTCAAAGTTTATGTACGCTTTCTCATTTGGGGACTGAATTCAAAATTTAAGAAACTCTATGGCATAGTATAGATTCAAACTTGGATATAATTTCAAGCATTCACATCTAATCACTTGGAATTTAAAGTTCAATCTGGCATGTGCAGTGGATGGTTTTAAATTGAATTTGAAAAATGTTTCGCTATTGACTTTAGTGGAGTGCATTACACTATATGAATTTTTATTCATTTCTGATAGAAAAACTCCAAACTTCAGTCCTGAATGATGGACGAGTTTTCTGTCTTGTTTATTTACATTAATATGCGGCAACTACGTTATTCCGGTGTAATGCTAAGTCAATGGAATCTTCAAAGCGGAAGTCCAAGATTTTAAAGTATATAAACAAAACAGAAAACTCGTCCATTTGATCGCATTCGTGCCTTTGGAATAAAAGAAGAACTAAAAATATTACAAAAATAATTCCTCTAAAAGCAGTAGAGTCTTTGAATGTTTCTATAATTTCTTCCGCCCTCACATTGTTACTTTTAGAGGCTTCACTTTATTTATTCGTTTCTATTTTTGCAAATCATTGCTTCAGAAAACGCTTATTTCTGTACTTCTTATTCTTAAGTTGTGGGTCCAGAGTTTGAAGACGCCAAGACTTTTACGACTCTTTCTTTCCTTCTTTTCTTTTTCTTTTTTTTAAATTTTTCATTAGTTGTAAGCGAAAATTGTTAATATAAGTATCTTGAAATAAAACACTTCATTAATAATTGCTGAATATCTGTAAGTTGTACTTCTTTTTACTTATCCTTAAACGACATAGTCATTAAAATTTATTTTTCAATGTTCAGGTTTCATGACCTTTTCTGGAACGAAGAATAGAATTGTATGAGCAAAAAATATAGGAAGACTTGCTTTAAGCATAATTTGGATGCTTTAACCTCTTTCTTTTTAAAATAGAACAACTTAAAAAGCAGTTTGTTTCTTCAAATGGAGTTATTCTACGTCTACAGTATCTGCATGTGGAGCTGCATCATTTATAATCAATCTTATATGAATGGATGGAGATCTTAAATTGTTCGACTTCTGAAAGAGAGTACACTGATGTACAAAAGTTAAGTAAAATTGCTATTTAAACGATTATTTATGAAATTCTAAGTCGGAAATGTGGTATGCACGTACAATGGCTATAGATGAATAATACAAAGTAACCCAAGGACAGTAATGACTTTTGATATCCAAATAAAAAGTTGTAAAGGAGAACTAGAATATTACTGATTTCATTCTTAGTCAAAAACATTTAATAAAAAAAAGTTTATGCTGAATTTTAACAAGGTATGTGGCTACCTTTAATACCCACGCGTAATTCACAATAAAATCACATATTTTCGGTAAAGTTATTAATTTGTTTTCTCAAAAAGTTCCAAGCCTGACGAAAGGCCGTTTCCGATTCTACTACGTTCCCACTACACGCGATGGATATCTTCTTTGATATCTTCACGGCCTCCTAGGGCCTAGCGGTAAGAAGGGATGTTCATGCATAAATATGTATACATAACTGGTAGCACTTTGAAACAAGTGAAAGGAAGGCCCACGGGCCTCGTTTCTGTATCTTCGAGCGCTAAGAGACTATGGCTGCACAGACCTCCTCAAAGATGAGGAGATCTGTATGCCCATCCAGTATAATGTCTATGAACACCATTACTTCTCTTTTAAAAAAATTATGTTCTTTTCTGGTTTTTTCCGGATGAAAACGAGTTTCATGCTAAATAAAAATAGTTACATAATGAAAATCAGTTTGCTAAATCTAAATCTGTCTCCTCCTGAATCTGCCTAGAGAGGTCAGAATTGTCCTCCAATATCGCTTGACATCCCCAGCCTTCACTTCACGTCATCTGCTTTTGCATAGTACAAACAAAGTCCAATTCCAAAGAGAACTTACATCACTGCAAATCAATACCTCGTCATACTTTAAAGACTGTTCTTACACTGAGGGTAGCGGACCTACGGCGCGTAGGTACCACTCCAGCTTCGTCTCGTTCCGTTTACATCTACACCCGGACTCGTCACTGAATATGACATTGTCCCACTGCTAATTCTCCAAATTCTACTATAAACGAGTGCTTTTCTGTGCAAACATTAGGGTGATGCAAACAGTTAGTTGATTGGCATAGAGACTAGCACGTCTGAATCTTCTTTAATCAATTTGCTTCGCTTCTTACTCTTGTAGCAGCTGTCAACGCTGAACTCAACTGTCTGAGAGAACAATTTCTCTGACATCGAGCAGTTGTTGCCAAATATTGGTCTTGCCAAGCGGTTGTTATGGTTGGCCGAGTCGTACTTGTCGTCAGGCAACAACTCCAGTATTTTAAGAACCCCCTGGCGACTAGAGATGTCAGGTGATTTCTCCAGTCGGCGGGGATGGGGACCTCCTCGTTCTCGAGGCGCCCACGCCCTCAGGCGGATACATATACATCACAAGAGAAAATTCTTATTTAGCCTTACAGAAGAGCCAATTTTATAGGAGTACAAAAGTCAAAGGTTGTTTATTGAATGCATTGTATACGCAGTTATCACGTCTGAATTTGACTACGATCCAAGATGCCATCTCATAAAAGGAAAGGAAAGTGGAATCTATATCTGTAGAATTATACCAAACGGGAGGATTTTCGCCACAACTGAATTTTGTGTAAAACAGATTAGCGACTTTGTTGTCAAAAAGTATCAAACATTTGTTATATTTATTACAAATGTCTAGAATGACAGCTTTGGGGCTGTAGGCTGTCAGCTTCGAAACCCAGTTTTGTAAAGACACTCCATATAGGCTTATGCACGTCACACTCTTTGGTGTCAAACTGCCTTTTACTAATATGATGTGGAAGTTTGGAGAGGGAAGTGCCGGCTGAGGCGTTCTCTACGTCGTCTGACCACAATTAAAGATTACGAATTCCATCCCAAAATATCCATCAAGTAGCTTTCAAACGGGATGTTAATTTAATTAAACTATAACAGAATATATTAAAAATATGTTGTTATTATCACAAAAATTACTTACATTTATAACATCACCGCCTGAATTTTAATAATGGTGAAAGTAAGCAGATAGACTACCTGCAAAATCATGCTAATGCGGAGAAAACATTGTCTGCTGCTGGAATTTGCATTTCAAGCTTAAGAAACACACGCCATTATATGCTTGAATGATGCAAATGAGTTCTCTATCGCCTAAAGGGATTAAACGTTCTCTAAAAGATATAATTCAGCGCACCCCTCGCAAATTCATTCTGAAATTACATTTAAACTAGACATTCCATCGATATTCGACAGACAGTAATGTGCTTTTTGAAATTCCGAGCCGAATACAATAATTTTCGCTTATGGCTGACCATAATTCATGCATCCCTAGCCACCATTGACTGCTCCAGTGTAGAATAAAGCTTTCTACATAAAATACCATCCACTCCAATTCGATCATTGATTTCTTTAAACGAAGTCGCGTCAGGGGGGGTAATGGCGGGGGGCCTACCAAACGACAACTGCGGAACGAGACGCCGTCTGCCGAAGTTGGAATCGGATGACGTCTTTTGGCGCGAGCCCCAACAAATGCCGGAGATGGAAGACTGAATCCTTGCAAGTGGTTTCGAGGGACCCTTTTTTTATTGTTCCGGCAGCACGTATTCCGGCGAATCAATACCTACCCCTGGGAAAAAGAACAAAGGATCCATTCATTGATGCTTTTTGACGGAGAATAAAATTTTGTATTGAATTTTGCCTTGAGTTTTCAAGGTCTGGTTATTGTTCTGCGTCAGGTTAGAGTATTGATCCGTCTATACATGGGTTATAAAAATAAGAGGGCGAGATTCGTAATGGAGACGAGATATAAATTTAGAAATAATTTTGTTAAGCTCTTTCTCAGACTATATATAAGAAAAATTTTCACAGTATGTCTGGATAATTTCACTGAAGTTCTAGTAGCCTATTAAATTAAACCGTAATGTAATGCAGCATAAGCCTCAGGCTTCTTTGAAGTATATTAGCATAGAGAAAATATATGAGTAATTTAATATATGTATATTTTTAACTATGCTATAGAATTGAAAATTCGTGCATTAAAAATCCGAAATGCCACCCCCTTCCCTAAAAAAAGTATTTTTGCTTTCAGAAAATTTTAGGGGAAAAAATGCAATATTTCCAATTTTCTGGTAGTTTTTCTTCTTTCCTTAACTTGAAATTAAATCGTAGGATATACTGAGAGTGCAGTTTTTATATAGAAGTTGTTTCCAGTTATTCTTGAATTCTTTATATTGAATTAGCTGAACTGCAGACATTGATTGACATTAAAGATTTGTAATAAAATTTTTTCAAAAAACTGACAACGTTCTGAATTTCTTCTTACAGTATAAAATATTTTTGAATAATTTTACAAACATGAAAACCATTTCGTTTAGCTCCTCGTCTCGATCCAGGCCTCAGGTTCTTAAAGTTGTCTACCTTGATGCATGCAGTTAGGTCCAGAGCTATCTTAATGCATTCAGATCTGAAGAATGGAAGCTTTAGAATTTGAATCCTGGTTTTAAATTATCTTTGCATCTTAATCACTGAACCGAATCTTACTTATTAAATAAAAATGGGAAAGAAACGTTGATAGTTTAACAGCAGGGGTGTAGTGAGCCGGAAAGCCGGTACTGATTTTTTCAAGAGAAATATATAAGAAAAAATTGTGAAAACGTCCTGAAAACTGCGCGATTTTTGTCACCCAGGTTAGAACGTACCGGCACTGCTTTTAGAGCGTCCCATCACTGCTTATTTTGCAGTTGCACCATTGTTTAATAGATATCCATCTCAAAAGTTCGAACATTCTTTCTATGATGGATTCAAAGTTAATGTGAACCAAGTCCATGAGATTCATTTCTGAGAAAATAGGTCTCAAAGTTGATTAGCAGCATTTAAAATAACAGCAGCCTTTTAATTGTTCTTACTGCCTGGTGGATACAAATTGAACTATGGATTTGAATCTCCACTGCACCGAAAATATAACACTGCAAAATGGGAAAAGCATGGAAATGATTCACTTTAACTCTGAACCTTCCATATATGAAGTGTAGCTTTAAATTAGGGATATATTTTAACTACCAACTGAATTTTTTGCATCTACTCACATAAGGAAGCTTTTTCGAAGCCACGATGGAACTAGGTGATCATACTGTCTCCTCAGATATTTCAGTTAAAATATCATCTTGTTCCAGATTGCCATCAATGACACAATGGTAAATTCCAGCTATTTATTCAGTTTACTATTCTCAACCAATGGTGCATTTTCGAATTTTTCTCATGCAAATATCCTATGAATGTAAAATAGTATAAAAATAATTGCTTCATTGGAAAACTCTGCCATACAGTGAATGAACTCAATTAAAATGTCAATTTTTCCCCCAAATAACACAAGTGACCGTGAAATATTCCATGCATACGAAATGGCGACATATTCCCAGTCTTTGCTCCCTGTATTTCCTTCTTTCGCGCTAATTAAGGCAGTTTTCGGCAACGAACAGGAAATTCCAATTAGTCCATTCCACGAAGTTTCTGTGCATTTAAATGGATCAGGCCATCATGGAGGATAAACAAAGTCAGTTGAACTTCTAGCAGTTTTATTTCCATGGGCAGGTTGAGAGATTAGTAGTTATGGGGTGGTTAGAAATTCGTGACCGTGATCTAAGCTGAACAGTAAAAAAAAAATAGAGACAGGGAATCAGGATGTTTTGCAAAAGACATAACATTTATATAATTAGTATAATTTTTTGATTCAGAATCCCAGGCCGGCCGGGGAGGAGAGGTTGGAGATGCTTGGAAAGGCAGGTCAAAGAATAATTTAAAATTCTGAAATCTACACACCACTGTGACCTGTTTACATAATAACAACACAGAGTTCGAAGAGTAGAAAACCTGCCTCAGACTTCCAAATTCAAAGAGATACCATTTATGTTTAGTATTCCAAAATTATAATATTACAGCAAATATAAAATAAAACTGGGAAACAATTTTTCCAATTTTGAACTGAGAGGTATTTATGAGGCTCATCCATCTTTCTCATCAACAATGGATGTAAATAGGTAGTGATTTTTCTTTCATTGGGAAGAGAAAGATATAAACTTTTTCAGATACACGTCAGATTTCTCAATTTGGAATAAATTCCTCTCGCCACATTCACTTGCAAATCCGGACATTTTTTGATCTGGACACTAGTCGAAAGATATATGACAACCCCTAAGTATAATGTATTTATTAACTTTGAGATATTTTTTTTTTCCTTTCAGACCTTTTATTTAAAGTAGATTATTCTCCCCTCTAATAACTGGATAGAGGATGTCCTTTCAGGAGAACTTGCTTCAAAATCAAGACAATAGTAATAAGTGAGTTAGAGAATATGGATTACACTTACATTTTTATACAGATAACCTGTGTAATAGATTTTTAAAGGATAACATTAGGAATATATTATTAACAGCACAGAGATACATTATTTTAAAGGCAAGATTATAGGCGGAGGTGAAGTTTATCACTACAAAGATTTCGTATAAAGGCCTTCATGGAATTTTTTCCAGTTAGTATTTTTAATTTGTAGTATTTTATTTTCATTTATGATACTCTTCTTCTAGATGTTGACGCACTGGATATTCCTAATGTGGAAATCTTGCCTGCAGCTGAGGATGCAGAACGTTTCGATACCGAATACACTTAAAAGACCTTCGATCAATTACGGCGAATTCCCACAATTAAAACACATAGTCCCGGATGAAAATCCACGGAAGATTCTAAAACATTTTCATTTAATCATGATAGAAGACGGCTTAAAGGGAGACACAGTTCTTGCAGCAATTGCCGAAGGGAATCTAATGGAACATCATCATTTTAGAGGAGTCTAGACCTAGAATGAAGGCGAGTGGCTTTCATTGCAGGATTTTTATATCAAGGATTCTTTGCTTTAGTTTCGCTGCCACTGAGGATTTATGAACTCGTTCAAATATGAATATTTCTCATTTAGGACTCTCATCTTAAACGTGACAGAAATACATTTATCCTTTCTTGGGTTATTATTCAACATTTTCATCATCTTGTTCAGAATTTGTTTCTCTCTGGAACTTTTGGGAGGATTTTCGTGAACTGATCAGCATCTCTGAAATTTGCCAGCTGAGGGTGTAAAACTACATAAAAGAGAGTTCATTCTACTTTTGCATATCCTCTTGCTTAAAATCCGTGCAAATTATATAAGAACGCATAGAATGAGAGTCTATTTACGCTTGTCACGTGATTGCTTGTGTGTACACTTGATGACAACAACTGCATATCATCTAGACATGTAGCAATGTTGGAGTGTATGATACAGTATCCATGATCTAACATCCTATAGATATATTTTACTTACATTTTGGAATGCTTCTGGAGTAGAACAAATGAGTTGCTACTTTACACTTGGGTGATATGATGCAAAGAGAAAGGTGATGTTATAAATTTTTTCAAGTTTCGTTTATCTGATTTTGTACTTATAAAATCTACAATTGTAATTATTTTAGAACATAGATGGTGTTTGTCTATCTCTTTTTTTGTTCTCTCATTTCTGGAGTTATTATATTCTGAATGGGTGGAGTATAATTCAAAATATGGTTTTTTTCATAGTAAGTATAGGCAATGGGGTATTCAGCGTAAAGATCATCACCAAGATTTCAGGCTTTGATCATTTTAATGCAATGCGTTTACAATCTGCTGAAAACTGAGAGATAAATATTGTCTAAAATAAAAGGATCAAATAGTTGGGAAAAAACATATTTCAGCCTGCATTCAGCTACTGCTTTTCAATATACACTGCCAGCCCCCCCCTCTGTAGACAGGGCCCAAGGGCTTTCTAGTATAGTACAGACACAAGGCCCACACATTTTAAGGGAAGACAAGATTTAGATTTGACCACCAGAGTAAAAGTGAATTACATTGGTTATTTAACAAGATTAAAATTTGCAAAATCCAGTTTTGCCTTTCAGAAACAACACTGCAAATTTTACAATATTCATTGGGTATATCAGAATTTTATTTTCTGTTCTAAAATTATATTATTACTTACCAGTTACCGCCTCAGCCGCAGAAGAGATATTCTCAAATTAAAAATCATAAAAAATTACACTTGAGAGATCTAGCATTAGTAAGAAAGGGCAAGATTGATTTAGCCATTTATCTATCAAAGATCCTTTTAACGAAAAACTAAATCATGTAATGATATTTATCAATGAATTTACCACAGATAATAAAAATGCCAACAAAATCACATATCTTCAATCAATTTTATTAACTCATACCAAATCAAGAGTGTATTTATGGAAATAATTATTTTGTTATTTGATTTAATGACTTGATGATTTTGGCTGTCTTAAAGCACATAAAAAAAGTAATAATTTAATTATTTATCATTTTCATATGATGCTAGTCTAGCAGTACCGTTGTGCGATGCAGCGTCATAAAATTCAATAAAATATTTTGTTGTAGAGAATTTTATTTTCGGCCAACCGTCAACTTTCTGGCCCTGCTTTTTTATTTCAGATCAGCTCTGTGGAAAAACTTCATCTCAGAGGTTGTCCCAGAATCCAGGATACATCTCCGCAAATTCAATAAAATATTTTTCCTTATATATATTTCATTTCCAAGGCCCGCCAGTCAGTTTACCAGACCCACACGCTTTTTGTTCTTGGGCTGGTAGCCTAGGGAATTCATCTCAGGAGGAATTCCACAGAAGTCATGGGGCTGCAAAAGGTCAGAGCAAGTATAGATTTCAAAACCACTGTTCTAAAATGTCTTTCAAACTGCGTCAGGATGGACAGGTGACCTTACCTGAAAGAGCATGGGAATTGCAGCAATTCTAAAGTCATGTTTGTCATGATTTGCAGCTACGGCCTGGCATCAGGCAACGCCTTGGATGCAGGATTTATATCTATATAAACGGCTCGGAATAAGATTCCTAACATAACCCACATTAACTTCTGGTTTGTAGAGGTATTTCCAGGATTTTGTAATAGCTCTTTTTTATGGGCATTTCACAAGAATATGCAGTAGGTAGAAGAGAAGTTAATCCCATTTCGGACTCTGCTGACCTAAATTGGATTATTTTAATCCTATGCGCAGCCACTAACACAAAGGGATCAGCCTCTCTTGCAAAGTAGGTAGAACTTCTCTTTCAGACCTCTTTCCAGAAGAATTCAGTGTAATGGATTAAGATTGATAGCGGATTGAGTCTTTTCTTAGAGATTCCAGACAAAAATGAACAAAATATGTATGTCACATGTATATTTATCTGACTCTTTGAGTGTGCAGAATCTTCATATTTACTATGGAGATTATACCTCAAAATATCATATTATTGTTTGTTATTTTAAGATTCTAGGTTAATTCAGTACCTAAATATTGATGACGAATACTAAATCTTTGAGTCACTTCTAGAAAAACAAAAGGCTATCCTATTTTTCATTTCACTTGTTAGGTTAAGGGACCAGACTTTGGAACTTCCGATCTATACTCTCCTAGAACCTTGAAATTAATTTTGGGGACCTGGATAGAGACAATTGCAAAATATCTAAATTAATAAATACAGAAGAAAAGATTCAACATCTATTCGAACATCATACAGTTGCCTCTTATTTTACGTTTGGTTTGATTCCATCAGTCTTCATTCTGTGAGTAGCGATTTTATATCTACACCAATTTAAAAAAAGAGTGCACCTAAAAACAACAATCATGTTAAAAATCATCCAGTATTTTTTGATTACTGCTAAAAGAAGCCTAAAAGCGGGGTTTATATACTTGAATTGATAAAACCGACAGTAAGATGTCCTGTTCAAGTTCAGACAGAGACACTGGCCGATTCAAAACTTTTAGATTCTGCGCTGCTGCTGTCATCTCTTACTGTCGGTTTACTGCTCACTCAGTATAAAGCCCCTGTCATCGAATACCAAAAAACCTAATATTTATTTTGCATTAATCCTCTCCTGGGCTATCAAGATACTCACATTGATTATTCACAATTCTCTTTTGCAGAGGCTATATAAAGATAAAGCCATTGTGACAAAATTGTTTTAACTAATTTTAAAATTTTGTAAAAAGAAAAAATTGCGATTTTAAAGAAACAGTATCACTGAAAAGCTACTCTACTTAATTTTTGGATTTTAATAGATGCGGGAAATGTAAATGGTTTTGTCTGAATTATACTCAGTGTAGAAAAAACGATAAAATTTCTAGTAATTTTAATTAATTTAAAAATAAATTATACAATTTTGATAAGCTCCTTTAATGAGTACTTAGTCCAAGAAATATGCTACGTAGGGTTTTTGAGCTAGGTTCAATGGTTTTACAGGAGTTCCCAATCTGTGCGATACAGTATATCTCCTGGGGTACGCGACTCAAAAGTCAGTAATGAGCGGGATAAAAGAAATGCAAAAGTTAAAATGTTGACGAATTTGTTTCCCAAGTTCCTGTAAAAGAAAATGTAGAAGTTGCGCAAGATCCTAAATCTGCCCTAGAAATAATAATAATAATAAAAAAGAGCAGAAGGAGAGTATCAATTTTTTGAGCTATCCTTTTACAATTAATGACCCCGAAATTATTACAATGATTGGTTTCATCTCTTTTTGCCTTAGACTAAATACTGGCATTGCAGAACGGAGATAGATAATAAATCATAAGTCCCTGAAATGCTATAAATTCCATTCATTTGACTAGAAGCTCACACTAGGCCCTTGAACTTGTAGTCAAACTTCTTTTTGCTTGATAGACGGATGGCTGGAAGGATGTTGACATTAGAAGAGTAACGCGAAAATCAAAAGACATGTAATCAGAGAGTAGCAGAGAGGAAAAAAAGTTGGAACCCTGCCAGAAGTTAGGCATTTTGATTGCATCACCCTTGAAGTAAAAAAACGTTCAAAGCGCTCCGATTTACAAATAATATTTCCAACCTAAACATTATCATGTTAAAAAAAGCAAGCTTATAAAGGAGATTAC
>BGPR01000010.1:5138194-5157546 GCA_013235015.1 Araneus ventricosus | reverse complement strand
GCTTAGAGATAAAGTTAGGTGATTTTTTTGTCCCAAATTTGCTCAGATTGGACACAATTTTTATTGGACTAATCAAATCAAGGGGATTATTTTCACGAACTTAAAGAATATCCCAAAAAGCAATTGTAATAACTCATTGTCCTCATAAAACGGTTATGGAACAAATCAAACCAAAAAGACGCAATAAAATATATCAGAAAAATCTCACGAAATCTAAAAGAAACTTTTGTTAATTCTTGGCCTAGTTATTGTACGTATAAATATAAAGTATTGAACATTGTAATACTCTTCTAGAAGTAAAAGTAGTTTTCCGAGTATTTTTTTATTTTTTTGCATTTTAAAAGTGATTTCAATATATGGGCTACCTTTGGAACAGTATGCGCCAAAGGTGGCCCACCAGCTACAATTTTAAAATTGTATTTTAAGAATAATAAAATTTTATTTTACAAAGAAAAGTATGTTTGATATGTGTTAGAGATAAGTGTAAAATTTTACGAAAGGAAAATTCAGCCACCCACACCTAACCAGGCAATTTTGAAAAATCATCAAAGATTAACTATGGACACCTTTGGCTCACCTATCTTATACAGAATGCCGCCCCATGCCCCCGTACCTGACGCCATTACGGCGACCGAACCGGTTGGGTGGGCATGGGATGCCTATCTTAAACAGAGTGGTCATAAATTATTTGACCCATTTTAAAAATAATAGAAAATACTGATAATGTTACTACTACGTTTTTTTTTTTTAACTGAGAGCGCATTTTAAAAAGTTTTAGGTAACGCGCCGTTACGGTGGTCTAGGTGGTCGTAAATTATCGGACATCTCCCATTTTTGAGAGACATTATCTGCGAAACTATTAAAGCTAGAAGAAAAATAAAATCATGCATTTGCTGGAAATTTTAATTTTTTTTAATTTGATAAATCAATTGTAATTCGAAAACTGAATAGTTTTCGAGATATTCAAGACAAACCAAAAAAAGAAAACCAGAAAGCGCGTATTGACTTCTGCTGATTGGTAACCATTGCGTATTTATATCTGTCGCTGTATCAAATTTAGAATGCTTCTAATGGACGCCACTTATATGAAAAAATCTTTTTTATTTGCTCTCTCATTTAAAAAAACCACAGTTGTAACATTATTAATTTTTTTATTAATTTTTAAATGAGTCTAATAATTTATCACCACGCTATATTTTGAACAAAACTTGTACTTTCTATCTTCTCTATTAATACTACTTATTAATTTTTCAAAATGTATAATCTCCCTGCATCTTTGAGATTCTGGCTCTTAGTTTTCTGTAGAAAAAGTGGAATTTTCTAATATCTGAAAATAATATTTGAAAAAGTCCAATTTTCTCTTCTCTTTCATTTCTTTACATTTTTTAAAAATCTAATTGATTTTTCAGTATCAATCTGATTTAATTTAATATTAAGACTATTTTAAGCCTCCCAAAATGATATACCTAAATAAATGCGATTAACATTTTTGATATGTTTATAAATATTTATTATTTGCCACTTAAAATATCTACAGTTTTTTAGCACCTCTATTTTAAAGGCTGTTTTCACTTCTCTTTTGCTGCAATTTAATTAATAAAAGAACCGAATGAATTTTTCATTGACATTTAGTGTAAATTACAACTTTAATGGTATAATATCAAAACATTTCAGCCAAATATTCATTTGTTGAAATGAAAATCATTTGACTTGTATTTGTACTGATGAATAGGTTCCATTTTCGTCATCGAAGCAATAATTTTAATACTATTGCTCATACTTAAAAATTTACATAAAAGCAAAGGAGAAAGGGAAAAAGCTGATACATCGAACACATTCAAATCAAGGAATAAAACTTTTAAAAATGTTTCTCGGATTTCTCGTTAAAGGTAAAGGTAATTATCAATTTTCCCCTGGGAAAGTGGTGATTATCCCATAGAAAAGAACCCCTTGATTTCATTAATCACTCTCTTATAAGAGCGACAAGTATGCATTATCTATTGCTCCTCTAGATATTTGCCAAGTTTTCCTGCCAAAGGTAATTAAATACAGTAAACCTATAATGTGTGCGGAAAGTCCACTAGTTAACGATGTGCGGAAATGCGCCTGTGCGCATCGGACATAGAATCAAAATGAGATCGCCAATGTAAGACAAGAAAGAAACACTGTTTTTAGATCCTATACCGATGGCTTCTCAAAATGTTTAGCTAAGTAATCAATAAATAATAATTAATATATTTATATTTCGTATTTTTCTCTACCATCTAAGTTTTTTTCAATCCTTTACAAAAATGGAAATATTAGAATCTCCTCAAATGCTCGAAGTGGTTTGATTTAAAAAAAGGAGTAAAATAGTACGTATAAAAAAAGCTGTACTAAACTATGGGTTTCAGAATCAAATAGCATTTTAAAAAGAATGACAGTTCTTTTTGCTTCCTCATATACGAGGTATACAGAACGCCGCCCCATGCCCTCGTGCCCGATGCGATTACGGCAACCGAACAGGTTGAATGGACATGGGATATATATGCGAGGCATACAAAGAGAAAACATTGTAATCAGTGGCGAATCCAGGATTCGGGCCGGGGGGGGGCTGAGGTCATAAAAATCTTGTATCGTACAAATTTTGTATCAAACCTTCATGGCTTATGTGAACCAAAACACTTTAACTTTACAGATTTTCGTCACCTGGCAATAAGAATCATAAAGAACACTACAATACTTTCGATAATTTAATAAAAAATACAATGAAATAACTAGCCCAAAAAATGTTTTCGACCGCGTCAAGGCTACAAGTACAAGTGGAAGGACTACAAAAGTAGGAAAATTTTCGAGCCTGTCAAGCCAGAAAGCAATGTTGTCGCAATTTTATTATTATTATTTTAAATGAAAATTAAGAACAAACAGTTGTAGTGATTTTAAATAAAGTCAAGAATTTTGGTTTAACTCGGGGTGGGGGGGCTGCAGCTCGATACCCCCCGGATTCGACGCTGATTTTAATCGTCAAAAACTTCAAGCTCGATACTTTGATGATAGTGTGCGTGCATGCGAACATGATAATTCAAAAACGCAACGTACTAGATCGATGAAATTTCTCATATGGTTTTATTACTACAATTATAGATCTAGGCCAAATTTTGGAACAAATCTGTCACAGTGGTGACTATTTGTTGATAGTTTATACTCGCGCGAAAATTCAAAAACTCAGCAAGATGGTTGACTAAATTTAAGTTTATGATACTTAAATTGTTAATTGTTGTTGCACTTAAATTGTTTCTCTGTGTCTAATTTTGAACTGAATACGCCAGGGAAAAGGCTGCCTGTTGGTCAGTATGAAGATGTTCAAAAGGCGTACTCGATTTTCTTCTTAATGCGACGAAGCAAACCCCACCGAACTGTTTTATACGAATACCATATTATATAAACGGTTAAAAGAATTGAATAAAATGCATTTTTATTGATCATTAATATTTTTTTTCTGTCCGAAAAGGACTTGAGTGGTAAAGGCTCAACATATTAACTGTCGTGTGAAATTGTACTTACGTCATGCTATTTTTGAATTCAGGGCCCTCCCGTGAAGCATGTGCAACTCACGTGTCTTTTTCTTTGTTTTATCTTAATAAAACACCGAGGTCCCACGCAAAAGCTTCTTTTTTTGTTGTAGTGTAGCAATGTGTTAAAGAAACCGTAGATATACGAGAAGTACTGCAAAATAAAACTTAATAATAATAATAATAATAAACTAGTGAAGACAGTAAAAAGTATAAACTTTCACCGTAAGGTTGATAAACCGGACGCCACTAACCTCAGAAACAATAGCATATCTGCATATAATAATTAAATGATGGATCTACAGTGCGAGTGGCTAACGAGATTTTTAAAATTAAACAAGGGAAAAGTTAAAATAATATATGAAAGGCGTTTTTTTTTCTTCTGTAAAATTATGTATACAACTACAGAAAAATGCAATAAGCGAGACAGAACTGACCTCTCATGCTAGTTGTTAAAACATAAACCCAGAATTATTCAATCTATGAAGCACCTCTAAACGGATTCCAGAATGAAAACTCATAGTTATTCCTATTGGATGAAACAGGTTTCGTGAAAACGAAACGATGCTAAAAAGTAGAATCCTGTTAGTAAAATTTCGTTTTGCTAACAACCAGCAATCATCATTTGACCGCTGTTGAAAATTACGAGGTGCGTACCCAAATAATCCAGGTGTAGCTTCAAAATTGTATGTTAATAAAACCAAACGCAGCAAGTCAAGAGCAAAATGGTTGCTTTTAAGTCATTAAACCACAAGTTACTGAACTGTACCACGCCAAATACTTAGCTGAGAAATGCTTGTTCAAAGTTGTCATAATAGGGTAAAATAAATTGCGTACTCGCCTATTACTTTCACAATGCACGTTTGCTTTCATCAATTTGCATAAATCGCCCACTTAGTTAGCTATTTTGATAAACCACAACCAGTCTTATTTATTATTCTAAATTTATCGTCGACATTCTTCATTCAAATTTTTTTAAGCCAGTTAGGTGTAGAATTTTGATCCATTTGTGGACGTAAATCTTTTTTAAAGGACGTTTAAAGGACGTTTTTTAAAAAATTTATTCATATGATCTGTACCAAAGGTTTTTAAACTACGGGTCGCGACCCCGATGTGGGAAGCCTAGAAAAAAATCGTGGTCACGAAATTTTTTATTTTCAGATTCTTTGACTTCAATAAGTGAAGAAAATAGTGAAGAAAATTGGCTTAATTTAAAAAATTTCCTAATGTTTTTTTTAAAATAAATATATTAAAACAGGGGTACACTTATGTTTTATTCTCTTCACAATTTATTCCTACGCTGAAATGTCTTTGGACACGTCTGTGCACGAAAATGCTGTTTTGTGGCACAAATTTTAACAAAAATAAATCTATAAGCATTAATTGTTGGTAAGAAAAAAAAGTAAATTTTTTTCGGAAATTTTAACAAAATATGTCAAACCAAGATGACTTTCTTAATTATTTTTGCTTATAAATAAATATTAGAGAATCTAACAGAAACATTCGATGCCAAAATTCGTGTCCTCACTAGGGTTCATGAATCCATGTATTATTTATATACATAGACAGTCCGAGAACGGTTGTTAGTGGCGCTCATTATGTGAGCAACGCTCTCTGGTGATCCGATAACGAAGAAGGCATGTATTTAAATCATTAGTTAACAACATAGTGAGCAAGTTTAGGTAAAGAAGAGTACAAAAATTTCGTCCCCCAAATTCATTTTCGATTTTGTTTAAAAATTATTTGCTCTTGCTTTTAATATTGTTACATTTCTGATTCTTCTCGAAGTACCAGTATGCACAGAAATGGTGCCTATCAAATGGCAAGAAAGAATGCGTCTATGCTAATGGACGGTACTTCAAAGAGGAGTCCATCCTCTGACGCAGAGGTGCATCCTTTCTTGCCATTTGGTAAGCACTGTACCTAAACTACCTCGCATTTCACTCAGTCGTTAGCTAATGAGTTGAACTAGTTGCTTGAAATGTTTTCATGTCGCTAGATAGCGTTGTTTAAAATATGAGCGCCACTGATAGATGTTTTGAAACAACCTTTGTAAACTAATTTCCTTTTCTTTTGTGTAATGATTTATATTGCTTATTTTTCCTACGTATACGTAGATGTGAGGGCAGTGATAAATTAAGAAAATTATTTCCAAAAAGCTTTTACGAACGCAAAGTGGCTTTGAGTGGAAAAAATTTAAGTACTCCTCACCTACACGATACATTTGGTGATTGTTTTTCATTCAACTGCCAAGATATAATTTAACTAACACCCAAATAAAGCTTCGAAATAAAACCACTTTAACTGACGCAAAAGATGAATTGCACTCGCATCATCGCATTACGCATCATTCCGCCAATTTTACTATCACCAATAGATCCGCAATCATGTAATCGGGTTAGTTAGCTCTGAGGTTCAACCGCAACCAACCGATTTCCCACCTACACTCCTTTGATCAAATTCCCAGGCAAACAATCCAACCCACTCTCGGGCCAAAACAAAAGACTCACTTCCCGCCCGGTCGTCATCAAAGAAAAGCGCGCCCTGACCTTGGCGTTCCGCCCCACCCACAACAGATGCAAAAAAGAAATGGAAACGACCCTGACATTAGCGGCAGAACAGTGACATACATGCGGCATTGGATATCGTCCACAACCTAACAAGGAAGTTGCTTCATCCATTGGCCATCTACTACTCAATCTCCAGCACCACGGGGACTCTCCCTAAGTGCATGCCGCCCACCAGCCACTCTTCTGGGAAACAGAGGGCCAATGTCGTTTCCCTGTGGGAGTTCATGCTGGCCCGTGCAGGGGGCAAGTGGCTTTTACTTTTATGCACGTAACTGAGTGCTGTGTTAGTGCAAAAACGGAACTAAATTGAGTTCTTTAAAATATTGTGTAAATGGCACTACATTTTGCAGTTAATGTAATGTATAAGTAACCGCAATTTTCAGTAAAAAGCTAAAGTTATTTTAGCGTTTTCTTTTGGAAACACACCCAAAGTAAGATCACTAAAGAAAGTTTTTGAACAGGGCTCTTTTTTATTATCGAAATACAGTTGTTGCCAAGATATCGCTGAAATTTTTTGGAAGGTAATTTTTATAATGTTTGTTGGAGATATAGAGGAATACAAAAAAAAAGAGTAGGGTAGGGGAAGGAGAAAGAGCTTTCAAAAAGCAGTTGTATGTTCTCCCTCAAGGATCATGACTTGTTCCAACTTTTTATAATACAATTAAGATTAAGCGCTTCGGAATACATTTCAAAATAGATACCTTTATGAATTATTAACTCTTTAGCCATTATTCAACCAGTTAAAATACATGCTGATCATATTTTCTATTATGAAATAATTTGGATCGAAAAGGAATTATTAGATGGAAAATGTAATGTCTCCCATAGATGCATACGATATGATAATATTTTGAGAATTTTTTAGTAATCTGTAATGAACCTGATTTCTTTTCGTTCCTGAGATTTATTGCTTCCAAAACGGACGTCGTATAGGTTGTTCTAATTGAATCAATGGAAATTCCAGAAGCTTTCTGACAGAAGACATTCCAGAGTTGAGAATTCTCGGGAAAAATTTAGTTAGAGAAAAGTCGATACTAGGAACAGAATTATTTTAGTTTGTCAAATGATATCGTGTTGGATGTTGAAAATATTAAATCAACTGAATGAACAGAAGAAGAATAATCATATTCCTCTCACCGGTAAACGGCAGCCTAAGCAATTGTTAAGATTTTAACATAAGTCTACAGTTGACGAGTGCACAAATACATAACTAAAAAATGGTGGGATTACAGACAGAATTCGTTTGTGACCGTTGGTGGATTAAGCCGACCTCGGAACTTTTGGCACAGAAATTCGAATAGTGCACTTCTGAAAACGCCAGATGTTATCAATGTAACACGATAACTAATAAAAAAATTCCTTAAATCAGGGAATTTTAATTTTCCCCTCTCTCGAACTTTCCCCGGTTGCCAAAAAATTCTGTGATCCCATATGTATGAACACTCATTTTTATGGAAATTAAATTGAGCATATAAATAAGAAACTAAATAACAGCTAACCAATGAACCGTTATTTAATGATTTACAAAAAAAATGTAGTTAAATATAATTTGAAAATTTGAATGAAATATTTCATATCTAATAGCTTTCTGATTCGTTTTCCTAATTGATGTTGAAGCATTTGATAGAAGCAAGCTCAACATTTTTTCCACAACTCCGAAATTTACGTGCATGGTCCAGTTGGGAGTTGGAATTTATAAGCAACGTCTTAAAAGCTTTAAACATTTTAATTGCCAGAAAAAAAACGCTCACTAAAATGTGTTATTTTAAACTCTTCCTTCTAATTTGACCCCGAAGACCCTGAAAAGAATTTATTTCCTGTTCCATCTTCAATCCCGAAAGTGTCATTTATTTGGTACCGACATCAAATTAAAAAATAAATAAATAAACTACACGAAAATGTTCCAGTATTAATGTATTCATAAAAGCTAATTTATTTGTAAATGTTCAGTTACAAAAAAGTTAGTTTATGTATCGAGTTCACAGGTGACTGTGGAATTTAATTTCACTGAATAAAATTGTGAATAAACTAGAAGCCAAAGTATCTCCTGTATTAAAAATGTATTATACCAAAAAAACATGGCAAAAAAATTAAAAACTGGAATCAGTTGCGGGTTTGAAGATTTAGGAATATTTTAATGGCCTTCAGGGCCTCTAAAACCATGCAATTAAAAAAAGAATTTATGTGTAAAAACCCAGCAATTTCTCTGGCTTAAAACGTATTCGACCATATAAAAATCGCTTTAATAATTCTGATTTTGCGATTACCCATTATGATATCCTGTTCCCTAACAGGCAACCTTCTAACTAATATGTGTTTCAGTAGAAAAGATTTTAAAAAAAGTATGTAACTAGGTTGCATCATCCTCATTCCACTATTTTAAACCAAATTTAGTTAAGTAACCTTACATAACCTGTTGGGACTTTCCCATGATTCCCGGCTTTTATTAGATTCAGGGGAAGAAAAAGAACTTTCTTCCCATCCTCCTCCCTTTCCCAACTCTTTGTCCTAAATTGCTATACGGATAATGATCTTGATTCTCTTGGAAAATGTTTCAATTCTTTGTTGTGGTTTGTGAATGTTTTGGTTTAGCTTTTTATTGTCCCAGACCTTTCACATCCTCCGGGCAGATGGTTTGCTTCTTTTTTTCCTGCTATGAGAGAATTTCTAATAGGATTTGCTTCTTTATCGTTTGTCCCAGATAATAGTCATTCATCATCAAATTTAAACATTTCTGACATGAAAATGTTTTCTTTTGACATAAAGTGGATTTAAATTATTATTTTCTAATTTTTTTTCCAAGGAATTTAAAACATTAATGTTATAGGACTTTAAATTTAGATTTCATTAAGCTATACTAAGATCATGTTCCAATTAGGATTAGATAAATATCATTAATTCAAATTCATTTGATAAAATAATGGAATTTTCCTAATTCTTCGGTACACCGTTGAAGTGTTATCGCAATCTCATTAGATGAATTTCGAGGTTGCGAGAATTTAAAAACCTACTACTTCTTTTACGTTGTACGATCCTAGAAAGAAGAAATAATTAAGAAAAGCATTTTCATCTTAAAAATTTCATTATAAAATTTGGTTTCTATTACATTGGTTTAACTTAAATTTATATCTGTCTAAACAATCAGTGATTAATTTGTCTCAGTTTCCCATAGAGGTCAACATTTGGATTTTTTCTGTCAAAGAGGGAACGAGGATGATGGATACAAACATGACTGGATCCGGATCCGAACAAAGGATCCTTTCTCCAGATCCGAGCAACAATGGTCTTTGGATGGAGACGGGTCCATGCTGCAAATACATTGTTTAGGAATTCAACCTTCGGAAGCAGGCCGATCACGACTTATGCATACAGGATATCCCAAAAAACTGCATATATGATACATTAAACTTATCCGCGCCTCTAAAGTAAGTTCTTTTTAACGCCACTTAATTTTTAAAAGTTAACCCACTTTTATTTCAACCAAAGTGCGTCTATTTTAACTTATGAATCATGAGAACCTTTAATTTTTTCCACGCTTTTCAAAATCTAGTGACTGTAACTTTAACGGTCTAGAGACAAAACTGCCTTACCCGTTAACATCACAAACCACATAAAGCTGCTGAATTAGCAAAAATTGGAGGATTCTCCTTTGAAAACTTAAAATGTGTGACCGCGCTACCTACGCTCTTTTCTGTATTGGTCGCTTCTGTGAACCTAGTCGCTTTGAGCACATCACTTGGATTAACTTAAATTATCATCAAGGATTTTAATACAAACATTAATCGATTTCAGTAAAATCAAGACGACAATAAACTGATATCTGTATTTTACGACTGTCAGCTCCTTAAAAATGTCTGCTCTACACAACTGAATTTCTTACATTATATATATGCACTTTCTTTGCGGGCATCGCAGATTTGAAAGGATTTGGACTTCCATGCAAACTGTTACTAAAGACGAATACATAGCTCAATTCAATGCAATACATAAAGAGCGTAAAGGGTATAGAAGGACAAAATATAGGAAGCTAACTAAAAGTAGCCCAAACTAAATGTCATAAATGCATAACTCAAAACGGCAGCAATGCAGGAAAAGGTGTTAGCCATTTCCCCGTATTTTTCACAGTTATTAAAGTAACCAATCGTCCTCTTTTAGGTACGGCAGTCCTTCTTTTGGAAGTTCTGTCCTCTCTCGAAGAGTGTTCTCTTCAACATGTCTTCCTTTTCGATATTTGAGGACTAACCTGTGAATCTACGTATTAGATCAATGCCGATCCAATTCATTGTATTCATTTAAATAATAATTAATAGGCATGTAAGCATAATTACATTTCAAAATGTTACAAATGTTTTTATTATGCATTTATCATTTTATAGTGCACTGTGTATTATTGTTGCAATGAATAAAATGTTTCTTTTATTTACGATAATTTTTTCTTCAAATTATTTCTGTCCTCCTTTTCATTGTAAAAAAGTTGGTCATCTTACAATTATGTCTAATTTTTATTTTCATTCGTCTCTGCTCGATTTAAAACTGACCTAGTTTCTAGGCAAACATGGGTTCCAAAGCTGATAGGAAGAAATTTGAAGAAAGGGAAAGAAACCCTTAACTTTTGAAGCTTACCACTATTCCCCAAAATTATTTTTTTTGAAAAACTCTAAAGCATTAAATTTCTAGAAATCTCTGAATTTAGTCGTATTAGAGACTAAATATTGCTCAAAACTGCTACATCCTATTCTCTCAATGTTAGCCCGTGAATAGGCTAACCTTTTAAATGTTGCTAAAGACTTTTTTTTACCGGAAAGCAAATAATTATCATACTTTAAAAAAAATTATCAATTTACAAATCATTAAGAGCTAATTATGAATAAGAAGAGAAATTATATAATACAGAAATAAAAGCACGCATTCCAATATTTCTTAAAAAAGATATTCTATAAGGATATTCACAATAAACGTAGCGACCCTTCACTGAGATTGCTATTGGAAAACGGACATTTGGAGGACATTTTACAAGGAGTTCATCAGAATCAAAGGTTCCAGCATAATCAGTGTTAAAAGTTAAAGGAAAAGAAAAAAATCTCTCATTTTTTTCTGAACATTGAAAACTGATCGAATTTCATTTCTCAGTAAATTAACTTGTTGCTTTTACGTCTTATTTAGTAATATTTCGGTATAACAATTTTTCTTTCTTCCAGTTGCCTATTTTCCATTCATTTTACCGTAATGTTTAATCCATTGTGTCTCCATAGTGCGATTTCTGACGAAATAGCACAATTTTTTTGTTTTGATATTCTCATGCGTTCGCGCAGTGTGTTTGATATCATTTCACTTCAGCCCACGCGAAGGTCGATGCATTTCAGTTCATTTTTAGGATCGATCATCAGTATTATGTATTACACAAGAATTATTGAAAATTACGACTGGTGAAAGTCTTTCCAATGATGATCTTTAGGAATTAGTTAAAACAATAGGTATGCAAAGTTGGGTGATGAAGCTATTTTCTGAGCAAAAGGAACTTACGACGGATTCTCTCAAAACGAACGTTTGCCGCGATGGGATTAATCATGTGATACACGTCAAGTGCGCAGTGAAAATTTAATATTGGAATCTTTTAAACACATTACATGATGAAAAAGGACGTTATATCACAGCACATCTTAAGACAACATGCAGTTGGAAGTGAGATGGCATGTGCAGGTACCTTTGTCCCGTGAATTGATTCATGATGGAAATTCTAGATCGGGATTTGAAAAATTATCCAAATTTTCATAGAAATTGAAAGACAAGATGAAGTATCATAGTATCGATATTTGTCTTATGATCGAAAGAGATAGGCAAACGATTTTAGACGACTTGTTGACGACGTCACACGATAAAAGAATCGCGATCATGACATCACTGGTGAGAATATTGTTTCATGACAAAAATTAACTATTTATTCGAATATTTTTTATTTTCGTAGTCTCAAATCGATATCAGCAATAAAAAATATCTATAACCAATGTAATACAAAAGTAATTTGTTCTTCCAGCAAAATTTCTAAAAATGGCACTTATTTTTCATTTTCTGCTCTATCTCAAGCATTCCCATTCTGCAGTCTCAAGCTCTTTAGTACTTGGTTTTCTTGGAACTTATGTCCCGCGGTTTTGCTGTACCTGTTCAAGGACTAGTATGAAGATCCTAACTATCGTTACGAACAAAAGTCCTTCAATTTACTTTCCAAACGAAAAAAACCGCGAACACAGGAAGAAAATATCGCGGACGTAATGCATGAGTCAGCAGTTCGCGGCTTAATGTCTTCCGCTCCCTCAGCAATTGCACGCAGGTATGAGGGAGAGAGTGTCCACCTGTTGCGAAAGAAGGCGGAAGTGGGACCACCGTTTACATTCCGAAGGATTTCACTGCGCAAAATATGTGCGGTCGCCAAACAAACCATTTCCGGATTAGGCCCATCTCGAGTTTTCTTGGAAAATATTAGAGCGACTGTCGCCAATGGAAGAAGTGGGCCAACGGATCAATTAGATTAATGATAGCTGTTAGACAGAAATTTGCTCTTGCAACTTTTTTCCGTTGTCCAATCACAGAGAGATTTACTGAAGTGTCAAAATTGAAACATAGCTTGTTCAGGCCTTTTCACAGATTGCGACATAAATCGATATAAGGTTACATTAATTGTTGGTATTCTGTTATCAAAGCTATCAAAACAATAGGTTTCGAATTGGGATCCACGGTGCCTGTCTCGGGGATCCTCTAAGGTCTCGCGTTAAGTGTAAAATTAATTTCTTTTATAGACTTTAAACGACTCTTGTGAAAGCCATTTCATCGTTGGAAATGATGAAATGATACAAACATAACATATCATAAAATATTAGAACCAGTTTTTCCAAAGTTTGTAAGAGCAATGCATTATCCTTCTCATTTTAAAAGTTTAAATTCAGTAATATAGTATATACGTATTTGGAATAAATTTTGTCTTTGGCAAATCTACTTTTATTTATAAGAATTTATAATTTTCCTTAAAAATAAAGAGAATCCAATTAAAAACATGTCAGCCATACAACAAGTAGGTTGGTAAGGATTCTATGCCTATACAGTGTAGATGTGCTTGTGAACGAAGCTAGGATAAGATAGATACAACTTTAGCCAGGGCATCAATCATTGCCGGTAACACCACCATGACCTGGGATGCAATGCAAGATCTTGTGTCGACCCCTGTCAAGAAGACAGACAAAGAACTAGGAAGTCTGAAACAGGTCTTGACCTACTAAGTCACCAAAAACGTGTGGTCTTTTAAGTCTTGTGATATATATTTTGTACCACTTTTCTATATTTATGCCATACGCTTCATGGTACATTTTTAAAGCACCTTTACTAAGGAAGTAAATAATATCTCGTGCATCTAACGTTTGTTTTTAGTCAAATGTACTTGAAAGAGTTAATGGTAGCCAGGGAAGAAACAAAAATAACATCATATGGGAGTTTTTTTAAAAATTTCCTCAAGATTTCATCGATTTATAATCAAAGTTATTCGCCCATAACTCTTTATAAATCTCAGTTAGTGTACGCATGTAGCCAAATTCCAGAAAGGCATCCTTTCTCAGTGATGACAGTCCTCAAATTCTTGTCATTGGAAAGCTTCCTGCTACTAGAAAGAATCAGGTCCAGAAGTCTTAAATGAAGAAGCCTAGAGTAAGTCTTAAATGAAGGATTTCTAAACAAAGACAGGCATGTCGAATTTTATTATCCAAGAATACGTTCTAGGTATTTAACTTTGGGCAAGAAGGTCTGTAAAACTTCAAAATCCATAGGAAATATTGCATTAATTAAAATTCACATTTCTGCATCGGATTGTTTGAAAGCTTCGTATCTATAAATTCAAAACATCGCGCTTTTATGACTATCTCTGGAATGAAATTAGAGATGCTTCAGGTAGCAATAACATCTTCCAATGTGGTTGAATATGACCAAAAATAAAAATATTAATTTAACTTGAATTTAATGGAGAAATTGTATTCACCTGTAGTCACAAGATGGCATGTGTTCGGTATGTATGGCGTGATGATTTCTTCAGATGACTTACTGGTTTTTTTTTTCAGAGAAAAAAAGAAAGACGAAACGAATTTATCTTCTTCGCTTCTATTTTGATGCGTACCATTGAAGAAGATTACCGGATAATGATAGAGAAAAATAAACAGCCATTTTTTGAAGACCTTCTTCAATTAACTTTGGTACTTGCAGACATTTTTTAATTTGATTTTTTACGGAAAATCTGACCATGTCATTGTCCATTTTTCTTTAATTCATTCCGATATAATTTAAAAACGTCAGTATCAGTGCCACTCCAGCAGATTTCGGTCACTTCGTAAGAGCTGAAATTAGCAGTCTCGCGGTAAAGGGATGATCTTTTATAATCGAGAATTTCTTTTTACAAGTTTGCTGCTGTTTCAGGTTTCTAGGTCATTGCTTCTGGAACAAAATAAACGAGAATTCCAAAACCGTCTTTTCCGTTATCTGCAAATAGAAAAACCGGAAATTTCTCGATCCTAATGGCTTCACAGAAGGCTTTTCTTTTTTTCTTTCCTCTACCACCAATAATCCTGGATTTCTTTCACTTTTTTCTTTTTTACTTCATCCGTCATTTCTTTTTTATCCCACGCGAAGCTATTTTTCTTGTCCTTCCTTTATCTTCCAGAGTCGTTTTTTTTTGTCCTCCTCACTTGCTTAATTCAGTGCTCTTTCCTGCTCACTCTATTATTCAATGATACCGTTTCCCGCAACATCTTGCGCATTATGTGACATTACCTGCTCTTTTTGGCGGACAACCTCAATTATTTCTTTCTTATCTTTGGCGGAGAACAATGAATGATTTTCACGAATGGGATGCAAAACTTTCATTTTGTTTGGCGTAAGTGCTTCGATGTTTTAAGGTCTATATCCGGAGCAAACAATTTTATGAAACAAAATATTGTTTATATGTATAGGATTTTATATAGGATGCGATCGAAATGAACAACATCCTTAAAAAACAAAACAAAAAACAAAAATCTTTGAATTTTTCGTAATTTTAGAGCTTTTACTAGCTCTCTTATTCAAAATTGAGTTCAATATTAATACTTTTTTGGAGATATGCGTAAGGTATATCAAAAGAAATTGATTTAGATTTGTAGAGCGCTAATAAATCTATCTATCTATCCGAACTCATTGAGGCTGACCTCTGCTTGGATTCCGGAAAATTCGGTAAAATACTCTTTATGTACCAAATGCAGTAGAGTATTGACTTTGGGTACTCTGTGAAAGAGTAAGGAAAGAGCTAGCGGCGATTAGCATCGTCAAGCAGGTTTAGTTCCTTAGTTAATTAGGTTACAACAGAAGATAACCGATTTTATTTCCAAAAATTAAGGTGCCATTTCATTCTTAAACACCAATTCAAATGTTTCTTTTAAGTTAGGAATAAACTTTAACTTTGTTCCTGATCCCTAATTACAATTTTTCAAACAAACATTTTTAATAAATTTTTTTCAGAAAATTAAAAAAAAAAAGATGTTCAGATTATACAAGGTATCAGATTCCTGGGGTTCGGATCCCCGAGGTTCTACTGTAATTATTCTAGCAGCGACAATAAAATGGAGTTTCCATAACTCATTCAATTATTAAAGTGACAATAATCTCTTAAACTTTAAACTGGGACATTCTCCGGGGTGGTGGCATCTATCCGATACTGTCCCATCCAACCTGGGACGTGTGGTTACATTAAAATTTACACGAATATTAGCGCAAATGTACACTCCGAATTCAACAGTATTCAAAAGCATTATAATATATAATAGGCATTTCTAAAACAAGGGGAATATTCTATGAAAAGTAACGCTTGGGAACCAGAATTCTTCAGAGGCTAACTTTTAAAAATTACATCAAATTAATCTTTTATTTGCAAACAATGAATCAGTTTTTTACTTAGAAATAAAAAGGGGTTATTTGATTCAAAATCAGGACAAAGATTTTAAAATAGGTATTATCCTACCTAATCAGGAACATTTGGTCCCATAATACGCTTAGTAAAAGTTGGGAAGGAGAATTCATTTTTACTTTACTTTTTAAAATTAATTTTATTAACTTTTTTAAAAATTTAATGTAGTTAATCTGATTTTAAATGAGCTATTTACTTGTAAGAAGAATTCTTAACATTACGGGAAGTTACCTGACATTCGATACAAGTAAGGGACGCTTTTTCAATCAGTGACAGTCAAAATTCGGGATTATACTGGGTAATCCGGGATTTGTGGTCACTTTAATGATAGTATTATACACATTAGCAGCTATCTGCCATGTCATGTGGCACACTGCCTTATAAAGGTGCAGGCCAGTCATGTTCTAAATAGTTAGACTGGTTAATGAACGATATTTAACCACATTTATATTCGTTTTGCTGATAATAAATTTAGTAGGATATCATAAAAAAGATATTTTAAACCTTTCAAGTTCACTACATGTTTCGTTTTGAAAATTGCTAAATTTATTTCAAAAATGAGTATTAGACATGTAACTGATCATAAATATGTAAAGGGAAAAAATTTAGCATTTTTTATTTTCAAGAAATTTGTGGTTACACAGTGAAACCAATGAACGGTAACGGGCTATTTTCCCTCCGAATAAGTTATCATCGAAATGTCATTTAAATTAAGTATTTAATTTATAAGTATACGTGAGTATTCAGGATATTCAACTTACATAATATTCAATATTACTTTCGAATATTCAATTTAAAAAAATGTCAATTTGTGCAAGAACCCTCATCATTTTGTTTCTCTTAGAGATCAAAAGCAATTTAGCTCTTGCAATTCCGATATATTTGTGAATACGAACGGCATTGAACTGGTATTTTTTTAAATATAAGTTGGAATATATATCCGGCTCTTAAATTATGAAAGAAAGATTACGCTACGTGTCGTCCATGCGCAGTAAAATAAATGCTCAATGTGTGGTTTCACTGCGAAACCAATGAACGCGAAAAGATTAATCAGGCAATTTTCAAATATTGTACAAAGCATCCAGAAAGTAAGTACCATTTAGGTATTGAAAAAGATTAGCAATTTGTTTTCATTTGTATTTTATTACAGAAAAATCTACACACCTTAAACCACATTTCGACATATTCACCATACGAATTAAGGCATGTGTCATATCTTGGCACCTAATTGCAACATGCCAGCTTCATAGAATTCGGCCGCCTGAGACCTGAACCAGAAGAAACTCCAAGGCTGCTCCCATGCGTTTCCGTTTTTGAACGTCCGGTACCCATCGCGAACTTAATTTTTTGTAGTGCAAATGTTCAGTCACAATTTCGTGTAATAAAGATCGTGAAATGTTTTGAAAATTCATTGACAAATCAGAAATAGTGAATCGCCTATTGGAATGAACTTTTTCATCGATGCAGCGCATCAATTCTTGGGCGATCAACGACGGGCTTCCACTGCGCTCCTCGTCGTGGACAATTCTCCTCTCTTCGTTAAACATCCTAACCCACTTTTGCACCATGCCTTCACTCATCGCGTTCTCTCCGTAAGTTTCACTTATTTGACGATAAATTTCACAAGGTCGAACATTTCTCGCATTCAAAAACTTGACAATGGCTTTAATTTCACAGTTGGAGGACCGATCGATTGTTTTAAACATGATTACCGACAAACAATGACGTTCGGCTAATTCGTTCTCGAGTTGAAAGATGTAACTACGCATGCGCGACCTTCCTGCTGTCAGATGCGCGGGAGATATGCGCAAACGGTACTTACTTTCGGAATTCAAATACATCAGTGGTGAGACACAAAGTGGTAAGACACAAAGTGGTAAGGATGACACTATTGAAATGATAAGTGTGCTATTGGTTGCTATACAGGGTTATGCAGCCATGTAATATATGAATAAATTTAGCTTTAGTTATAAAAGTAATGTCTATGCTTAGGAAAGAGCGAGTGTGTGCCACACAATGACAGCACTCACAGGGCCCCTAGCGGCGAGATGCGGAACATAGCGATTTTATATCTACAACTGTGGGAAATATGGGGGGGGGGAGGGAAATTAGAAGGTTGTTGAGCGTCGTCGATAATATTCCATGTGCAAAAATAGCCAAAATCAAAAGTGAAAATCGTGAATTTAAATTTGTGCGATTTGCGTTATTTGCTACAACAGGAACACCGATTTAGTTACTGCGTTCTTCTCTGTTACGAAATCAACACTAATATCAATGGGAATAGCACAAATTTAAATTCACATCTTTTGCTTTTGGTTTAGGCTGTTGGTGCACATGCAGTGTCATTTCCAACTTAATCGATGCTGAACAAATTTTAACTGATTCCCCCCTCCCCATATCCCCACGTCATCTTTTCTTGATTGAGTCGGTAAGTTCCGTATTTCGCCGCTAGGGCAGCATTTCCGCTTTCACAAATTAAATGGTTGCATTATTTATACTCTTTCCTCTTTGTATATTTAACTTTACTAGCAATAAATTCAGCACAGACAAACATGGAAAACAAATAAAAAGTAACTATTGTACCTTATCAAAAAAATGGAAACAGATTTGAGTTTCATATTGAATAGCAAAATAATGATTTTGCGCATGAGACGATGCCGCACAAATCGCCTGTATTCTTCGCAAAAATGTAAGAAAATGGTCGGTTAGTTTAGAAGAAAAATCGTTTGTTTAGTATCCCGTAGATTTTTGCGCTTCAAAACCGGTCCTCTCGTCTTGTAACAGGTCCCGAAGATCCGCTGATGATCCGAAATGTGGGTCACGGCTAAGACGGACGTCAGTGCCCCTGAAACCTCTCTACCAGCCCCTCCTCCCCACGGAAATTTTTCTTTTTTTCTCTTTTTTTAATTGTTTTTATAATGAAAGAATGAGAGTGAAGGCACAGCCTTGAACTTTGGAAAAATCTAGAAGAATTAATGTTGGACTGCTTGTCAAGGGAAAAATAAGTGGGAAAAAAACCTTGCCTCGCATTAATAATTTTCTCAACTAGTGCCGATAACAATACTTAATCAAAGGTGTTTCTTATTTCATAAATTAAAGCCCATAACTTTGTACAAGTATCCCTTGATGTGTGTATTTTTGATTAATGTTGTACTTGGGAAAAAATATTGAGACGGTGACATTGATCACATACTGCTTCTTCCTTACATGAGAAGATAAATTTTAACAAAAGGAGGATTTTAACAACAACAAGCCCATAAC